>VYXC01013415.1:0-12505 GCA_013397175.1 Platysteira castanea | reverse complement strand
TTCTTTTTTTTTCCTATTGACAATGTAAAGAAACAAAACTTGAGATTTTTCAGTCAGTTTATCACTTCTATAAGTCTTTCTTCAGTTCACTTAGGGATAGGAGTCTCTCTTGCCATGCCATGGCGATTTTCTCTACAAGAAACAGTTTCATGGTTTCAATGTCACAGCGAAGTCAGCCACCTGGAAATGGTTCTCTGTTGGCAGGGTGAATGTCCCTTCCCTTGACTTACAGCTTTCCCCACAACTGTTTTCGAGGGTTCAGTCTTAACTATTGGGGTGCCATTTTAAGGATGAGCTGTTCAGCAGCAAAGGTTCTTTTCATCTATCTCTGGGATCATCTTCATCTCTGGGAACAGAGCTCTTCTTCTTCCCTGGGGTCAAGGGTCTTCATCACTCACCTCTCTCTGTTCAAGCTTCTCATTAGATCACAGTTGTTTCAATATTTGCTGGTTTCAGCACAGGTACCTCTGCTCATGTTTGCAGTTTGAACGCTCTACCTCCCTATGCTTTTCATGAATTACAGGTGTACTCTGATGTGTCATAGTTCATCATCATAGCCTTACAAAAGAATTTCAGCTTCTAGGTTTGAAGCATCTTCTCTTTCTCCTTTCTCCGGGCTTCAGCTCTTCCTTCTTCACTGACTCTGATGTCTTATGGTGTTTCTTTCATGGGCCTTCATCTTTCCCTTTCCTTTGACTTAGGGGAGGATTGATGTCTGCAGGTTTCATCTGTTCTGGGGAGTCTTACAGTGCTGAAAGAGTTACTTTTACCTGGGCCTTGCAGCTGGAATTTGTCTCTTGCTGTTGGTTACGTGATCTCTGCCGGGCGGCGGTCAGAGCTCTTTTCGGTGTAGAATTTTATTTCGGCGGCCACAATGTGGGGGTTGCTCTAATGGAGTAGAAATGGTTGGAGATTTTAGCCCCACCACGTGGGCAGGTCCGCACCGGGCCCCCAGTTACCTGTCCAAAAGCCAGAAGCAAGAGAGCTTTCTCGGGGTTTGTTTGTTCTTAACATGGTTCACAGAGGCGTGTCAAGCTTTCTTAAGTGGCTTAACAGAGATGTCGATATTCAAACTAGCCAGCTGATTTGTTTTGTCGGGTCTGAAGGAAGTTGTCAGCAGCCTACTGCAAAAAAATCACTTCTGTGGCCGGTGGATTTCTCCTTAACTAAAAACCAAGCTAGGCTAAACCACGATGCATGTGAACACCCAACACTTCCTATGGCAGGGCGTTTTATGCTGTCAGATGCAGTTGTGCCTTACTGGGAGGGAGGAAATTAACATGATAAAAAGCATTACCCCACCTCCAAAGGATCTGATTCTTACCTGCCTTTTCCCTCATCTGGCATGTAAACATTTTAAGGCACCAGTCCTGGGTTACCAGGGAGAAATTTATTGCAAGGCTCAACCAGTTTATGTACACAAAGTTCAGTCTATCACATTACTTCAGTGTGATTTAACATCCAGGGCATAATCAAATGGCAAATTTAAGCATGTTTTTTTGCATTCCAACAAAAAACTTAGGAGGTAGAAGGTTATTTTGCATTCATATGCCTTTTCTCTCTCTCTAAGTGAATGCACAGCTACCACTATATAAATGAGTAACTTTGGCTGAACCATTGGCTTTCAAAGAAGTGAAATGGTCGGAGTGCAGTTCATTAGCACTGAAATCCCAGTAATTCATAAAACACTGAAGCCTAATAGGAGCAAGACTTTAGCTAGAAGGTGCGAAAAAATGTTCAATTTTCCAAAGCTAGCCAAGTCTGCTGGTGACCTAAAGCTGTATAATAGTTTACAGGAAGAGTTTGGACCAAGGAGGTCATGGTTTCTATTTGTCCAGTGTCCTGGTTTACGACTCTGTCATGTTTTGTGCACATTTTTTTTTTTATTCCCATCCCTTGGCCAAGCTTCTTTCCGTCTGTTTTTTTCTGTTTCCTCTCTCATGTCTATTTATGTCACAGTCAAGCCAGCCCTGCAAAAACAGGAAGGAAAATATCATTGTTCATTAACAGTCAGGTAAGCCCTAAAACATGTCAGACCAGGTGCTGATTGGCTCCATCCCTCTCTAGCTTCAGCCTGATTTTCACAGTAAGCAGAAAAGTGAAGTTGTCTGTCTTTGCACCCCAGGTGTTTTCATCTGGGGAGAAACAAGATGTAATCAAGAGCCAGCCAAGTGCATATAACATATTCCATAGGAACATGCGTGCCTTTGGGTGCAAAGGAAGGCATAGATCTCTGCAACAGATTATAAACCACAGCCATGGAAAAAACCTACAGCTTTAAGACATGTTTTCAAACAATGATAATGTAGGAAACCAGAATGGGTCTGATATCAAGATCCAAGTCACAGAAGGCTTGTATTTTAAATAGTTTTCTGTATGCCATCTCACAATGTCAGAAGCTTAATTAAATTTGGCTTTAAATTCTTCCAGCCTAAAAAAATAAATAAGTGATGGAATTGAACTGGCATGCCAGTGATTTAGAAATAGCTTGTACACACTCAAGGGCAAGGAGCTCATTGTTAAATTCAGTACCAAATCAGAGGGCTTACATTGTTTTGAAGCCCAAGGAAGAGAACAAAATCATCCCTGGTTTTTTGAAAAATCTGTTCTATGAATTTATCTAATTACCTTCTCATATGGTCTCAGAATGCATTAAAATTTGTTCAGTGAATTCTTATCACTTGCATGAGCTGCCTCAGAATTGCTGTATAAAGGATACTGCCTGCTTACCAGTAAAAACAGTGACTCCTCGAGGGAAAGTAAAATCTACTCCTCGTAAGATACCAGGTAAAATATTGCCTCCAATGAAGTCTGTATGAAAATGCCTGATCAGTTTAGTGCAAACAAGTTTTCATCTGTGTTTCTTGTTATCACGGGAACCTTCTGAGAAATAATGGAAACCAATGAAAATTTTGTGTTAGAGAATTCTCTCCTTAAAAATTCTCTTCTTAAAAATTAATATTGAGGCTACTTCCAGCTTCTGTGCTTGATCAAAAATATAAGTTAAAGGTGTAGTCAGGTGTGTATGGTGAACAGACCTTAATCTGACATCTCTGCAAAAGGTTGAAAAACAGTGTGACATTTACATTTTTACTGTGTTATAAATCCCAAACTGAATGAATGTATTTGGACACTTCAGGGCTGTAGCTGCAATGGCTTTTCTGGAACAGAAACATTGCTGGGACATTGCTCTTTTCATCTTTCTAATTTCCACTCATTAAAACCAAAATATAGGCAAGAAAGGAACTGATTATGGCAAACCTACATTTCCAGATGCCGGCAAATATTGACTTCTGAAGATCAGTTTCTCCCCATCTCAACACAGGTGCTTATCACTTCAATTGCTATGTCTTCAGTGCTTAGAGCTGATGAGATTCAACTATTTTCCTCACCTAAGTATGCCTCAAAATCCTAATTGATCAATGAAGGCAAGATTCAAACCCTAAGGTGCTGGAATGGGGAATACAGAGACATTTGAGTAATATGCTGAAAGATGGAGGACTTAAGTACTTAATTTTGTCTTAAAATATCATAATCATCAGAGGTCAGTGGGCCTTTATGTGTACAGAATGCAGGATAGCAAGTGTGCCCTGCACACACAGGTGATAATGAGCACGTTTCTGTTCCTCAGAGATGGTTAGACCAACCTGTGGGTGCTCTGTTTTGGCAAAACTGTAAAAGGAAAGATGCATTCAGGTCTCTCTCAGTTTGGATGCATTATAGAGCTGTCTTTGTGTCTTCAACACTTAAACTCCCATGATTGCCTGATCATGCATTGACTTACGCTTCTGTTCCCCTTTATTTTAAATGCAGGCTTTCTTAGGCAGCCTCTCTATTCTACCTCTAAATGTGCGAGCTTCTATTTTTAACACGGCCTTTCCAGATTATTTTTGCTGATCATTGGAAAACTGGACTCATTATTTGTTGATTCAAGACATTAAATTTTCGATGATACTGCTAGCAGAACATATATTCAGTCATTGGAGTTTTATTGTGTTTCTTTAGTTCTATGGGAGAAGATTCTCTTAGATTTGATCTTTTAGTTTAATTTGATAAAAGCTTGACTAGATAGTTCATTTTTATTTCACTTCTTTCCCTGAGTTAATTAACAGTATTCTCTTTACTGCGTCCAGTGAAGCTGATAAGAATACCTACATCCTGATTCAGCTGAGGATATAAAAGGAGCCTCTTGGTGTCTAATTATAGCAAGTAAGAAAGAGGGCTGAGGCCAGAACTGATTTATGGACTAGTGCATCATGTACTCCACCTACTGCAATGCATTGGTTTTCTAAATGGATGCCCATGGAGGTAAAAAATCTACAGTATTTTCCACATTTTCTTTTCATTCCAACAAAACACTTAGCCAGGAGATAGAAGGTTATTTTTCATTAATACGCCTTTTCTCATTTTAGAGAAAAAGGGAACCTTCTGAGAGCAGTATAAAGGTAATCCTCATTAAGACATTATTAACAAGGCATATTATTAGAACTGTTAAACCCATTGCCCTTGATTATAAATGAGTAAATCGGTTAATGAGAGCAGTAGTTAATTGGGGATATTATTACCAAACGGGGAAATTATATGAAAGTTAAATACATCACAGTGATTCTTCTACACAATTAAACATCTATGAGGAAAGAGATTAAGGAGGAGAGTATGAGAAAGTAGCAGTCATAAAGTAGAAGTACATTTTTAAAAGTGTATTTCAAAAGTCTATTAAAACTGAATAAAAGTCAATGGTGCATATTTACTCTGCTGAAACTCATCTGAAGCTACTTCGTGCAAGACAGAAAATCTCAAACTCCATCAGTGTGCTGAAAGGTTGTGTAATCATAGGGCCATCTGGTAGGGATAAGATTTGCCACCCTGCATTTGCCTTAAGATCCAGGCATCACATCTGTCCTTCCTCAAGCTTCTCCCTTCACGTGTTTTATCCACTCTAACAACCAGAATCGTTTTGAGCAGCTCTATGCTATAAGGGTTAGATTTTGCCTCTTTTGCAGTCTTAATTGTACTTCCTTTTCCGGTTACCTCTGATGGAAGTTACATGCCTTACTGCCAATAATCTGTTGTGAGAGAAAACAATGCACGTACGTATTTTATCTGGGGACCTCAGGCAGGGCTACCTGGAGCTGGTTGACCAGGACCATGTCCAGACAGCTTCTGAATAGTTCAGTTCCAAGGATGGAGAATTCATAACCTCCCAGGACAAGATGTTGCAGTGCTTAATCGCTCTCAGTGGTGCAAAAATGGAAAAAAGTGATTCCTTATGTTTTGATAGAACTTCCTGTCACCTCTTGTCCTGTCACTGGGCACAGCTGATAAAAACCTGTCTCTTTCCTTTATTCACTCTCCCTTCAGGTATTTGTACACATTAATGAGATGCTCTTTGATCCCCTCCTGAGCCTTCTCTTCTATAAGTTAAACAGCTTTCCAGCCCTAATCATTCTGTGATTCTGTGATTCCTTTTAAGCAGCTGAAATTCACCCTGGGTTAGTTGTGGTTGGTAACCCAATAATTATACCTGGCTTTGGAGCAGAAAAAGGTACTGTGGGGAAGGAAATTGCCCTATCAGTTCTGCCTTGAAACCACAGACATGGAGATGGGTGTCCACACTACCACCGAGCCCAGTGCCAGGCCCAACTCAAGAGCAGGCAGAATCATCTTGAAAGGCCTGCGAGATATACCAGTGCTGCCCTTGGGGATGGCTTGGTTTGTCAGGTAAATCCTGTGGACAAGATGTCCTGGGAATGTACCAAGGGCCACTCTCTGTGACTGTAGAAGTATAGTCCAGCAAATAATACACATAAGCACTGATTCTGTACCTTTGCTGTTATCTCTAGTCATGCTGTGTATTTGTAAGCTTGATCCACGAGGAAGTCAGTTCAGCCCAGGGCTGTTAAAAGCAGTATGACAGACTTTTGTCTTTGGAGTTCTTTGCAGCTTCTTAGGTGCAGTGGGACTGCACACCGATGCCTTCGACTTTAGGGGATGCAGGGCACTGCTGGGCCAGTTTGTCAGCCAGCTGCCCTCAGCTTGTGTGCAGGGAGCGGTGACCCTGGAGATGAACGGATAGGAGAATACAGCACTGGCAACCACCTCTCAACTTGTATTAGTCTCCATCTAAAGCAAGAAAGATGCACAATTCAAGGGCTTTCAGAGCCACATTGGCAAATGCCTCGTTAGCAGCTTGTGGAACATTTAAGGTGTATGTACACACCAGAAGTACCAGGTGTGACTCAGAGCTGGCCACTTGAGAGCACTGCTATAATTACTAATTGTCTGTGGGGTGAACAGCCTGGGGCACAAGCTGTCATTTATTGTGGCATGTGCAATGGACTGCTTATTTTCCAGATGAAATTGTAACACAAACACAGATGGAGTGATAATATCCCACCCACTCTAATTCTTCTTGAAATTCCTAATGAAGTATTTTCTCTCCCAGCTTTCCCCTTTATGAAAAAAATTATTCTCTGGAGTATTGTTGGGGAGGGGAGGGAGGGGCTGTATGGCTTCCAAGCGATGCCCGAGGAGTGGCTAGGTTTTTGCTGTACATTGGAAAACCTTACACTCAACCTGTGAAGGACTGAGGCTTTCTCGGACTTGAGACCTGCTTTGGAAACCTGAAGGCATGGAGGCATGGCAGGAGTGGGTGAAGAGGGAAGAGTATTAGATCCATACTGAACAGTGTTTTCCATTCAGCTGCAGAAAGTAAATCCACAACAGGCTGCCAATTTCCTGTCATTTGTTTGATGGTGGTGGCATACTGTGGAGCACCAAGCTGAGCATCCCATAGATCTCCTGCATAAAAAATGTGTGGGAAGCTGATGATACATGTCTTGTAACAAAACAACACATAAGGGTTGTGCATCACTGAAGTCCTTTTCTATCTCTTCATTTTTTAGTGTTACCATGAAGAAGAGTTTGAGTTTGTCATCCTAAAGCTACAAAATGATTTGGTTCTTTTGTGAGATAGTAAAAACATCCTGCCAAAAACACAATGTGGTGGAAAAATTAAATATCAGATCATAGCTCTGTGAAAAGAGTAATGTGGATTATCCACAGATAAACTCCCAGGAACACTGTTTGGCTAGGGCATCTCTTCTCTGATCTCACCTATCAGAGACTGTTCTGGTGATGAGTGTTTCACTTCATATCTCACTTTAAAAAAGCAATCAGTCAATATTTGCTCTTCTATTTTCCCACACTGCCGTGAGCTAATGTAATGTTCTTTGTCTTACTTGATGTAAGAACACAAATCCTAGACCTGCTGCTCTCCTCCTAATCTCTCAGGGTCATCACAAGAGCTGGTCATGGTTATGCTCTGCT
Organism: Platysteira castanea; assembly: GCA_013397175.1. NCBI lineage: Eukaryota > Metazoa > Chordata > Aves > Passeriformes > Platysteira > Platysteira castanea. The sequence continues at coordinate 5,176 of VYXC01013415.1, read as the reverse complement.
AAGATGAAGGCCCAGGAGGGCTACTATATTTCCTTCTAATCCTTCATAACCATTTCCTTTTTAGCTTAAACAACTCTCAGCTTTCCAACAGTTTTTGAGCCTTTTGTTCCTCAGGTGCTTTAGCTATGTCTAGACTGTTTTAGGGAGAGAGAATGAATTTATCTTTAGGAGTCTATTCTGCTGAGGGAAGGCTAATACATTAACATAAAGCAAAGACCTGATGGTTTTGACCAGGCACATCCATGGCCTTTTCCACTGCGGTGTTTAAATGCCTCACAACTACCTGTGAATTTATTCTTAATGTGCTACAGTCAACTTCATAAGTCATTGTTGCTAAATCCACCCCACCCATAAAAACATGCAAAAATATTAATTAAATTTTCCCAGATCATGTCCCTTAAGTTTACAATCAAACAGAGAAGTTGTCTCAAGTCTGAGTCACCAGCCAATATTTTAATATGACACCATTATCCCAGTTTTCGCAGTGGTTTGTCTTGTGGGGCTCTGCTTTTCCAAAACATGATACACACACTGAAAGGCTTGGCATGACCCTTCTATGTTAAGTTCCTTCTGAATCTTACCTTGGAGTGAGATATAAACTTAAGGTTTTTTCTGGATGTTTTGGGCATCTTCAAACAACCAGCACCCAAGCTGTGCACACAGGGAAACCCATCCCAGATTTCCTGAGTTATGAAATATCTCAGGAAATATCTCAGGATCTTAAGATGTGACATATCTCAGGATCTTGACTCCAAAGCTTCTAGAAATAGACAGCATGTTAGCCAGAGAAGAAATATTCTGAATAAAATTCACTCTCAATCAAGCTACGTCAGGAACAAGACACAAAATCAAACTTCTTCCCAAGGTAAATTACAGATATTAGCTAAAAGCTAGCTGCAGGTTCACATAATTGAAGCTAATATGCTAATTGTAACAAAGCCTGGACTCCAGCCAGGATGTAAAGTCATGTTGCAACACTAGTAGACGATCTCCTGGCATTAATGGGTACAGAGTGATCTCTTTCCTTAGAACCCCTGTTGATACCTTATCTGTGTCACTATGAGATGCCGCTCTCTCTCTCAGGGGTGCTAAACTTGTTCTTGTAATGACAGCTTGTTATGGGCGGGAGCTGCACAATGAGTTGCAACAGGACATTATCCCTCCATTCTTGGACTTCTTTTAGACCTATTTCTCTGTTTTCCTTGAAAGATAGAATGGGCCACACTTTGAATTGGTGAGCCAGTACAGATCACGAGCCAGCACAGACCATGAGCCAGCAATGTGCAGGTACAGGGCCATGAAGGTGTCCTAAGGCCTGCATAAGATCAATCTGTGAAGAGAGACCAAGGAGTCAAAAGGACCCTGAAAAAGACTGGGAAAATCTGGTAGGCACCTGCACTAAGCTGGCCAGCACGGCAATCCCTTGTTGGAGGTAGAATCTCGTGTGGCATAATTAATGAATAATATTTTATAACTTCTCAATTTTTCCCAAGGTCTCCACTCCTTCTTGATGAATGGTGACCTATCTGTAGTTAATCACTACTCAAATGGCAATTTGACACCCTGGAGCACTCACCCTTTGGCAAGTAAATCCTAGTAGTATGGACCACTGCTTGGCACATCCTCAGTGCCAAGGCTCCCATGGCATACCCAACTAGTGCTTCACTCTCAGCAGGGAACTCCAGTAAAGTCAGGATGTGGGTTCATGGCTGCCTGAAGACTCAAAACTTCTTGACTGGGTTCTTCTGATAACATTGACTACCTGAATACATTTCCTTTCCTTGACCTGTATTTGCTGATATTGCTTGTCTCAGCTGACGTAGAAGTGCTAAGACATGTAGTGTGTTCAAACTTCACTCGTGCTTTTCTGTGTATATAAATTGTTTTTCCAGGTGCCTCTGCAGGTGGATTAGCAGTGCTACAAATGACACGGTCTCTACGGGGCAGTCTGTGCTGACAGAGAAGGAGAGTGGATGACAAGATCTGTAAGGAGCAGAGAGCAGCTCTGAGGCAAGTATGTGTGTACAGAACATGCCTTGGTGTTCTGTGTACCCTGATACCCTAAAAAAAAATGGCATATGGGGCTAAGATGTCAGTGGTGCTTTCCCGCTGGAATTGTTGCCGTGCTCAGCCCTCATCTCACTGAGCCATCCTGCCTGGGCAGCTGCAGAAGCCCTTCCCTCAAGGGAAGGGTCAAGGGAAGTATGGAAATTCTATTACAAATGAGCCTGTGAGTTCACAGATTTGATCTAAAAGTTGTTAATGTGTTCGGCTATAAGGTCATAATTCCATAATAATAAAATTATGGATTTTTAGTTCTAATTAATTCTAGATAAAGAAATATACCTAATAATTAATAATTTGGGTTTGCTATATGTAATATATGTATAAATATATAAACACATGGATTCATACACAGCTTTTTCTGTAGGTGATACTTTGAGATTGTTACAATTTCACTGAATATAAAAGAGAAATAGAAGGGCAGAGCAGGAGATCTGACTGAGGAGATGAAAGGAAACAACACTGACTGAAATTCAAGCACCTTACCTGGAATTCGCCACATTCAAGGCGTTTAAAACTCCACAACCTAAATATTGTGCTGCACTTCCATTTCTATGTTTCGTGCAAATGCTTTAAGAATCCTCTAAATTATTGGGAAGTTAAAAGCTCCGTCTCCAGGCACTTCTTCCCCAGTTCAGCCTGGTTTTCAACCCATCCTCAGATCACCCAAAAACTGCTTTACTGTGGGCCTGCAGCAGCTGAAGCAGCTCCATGGGGATGCTCTGCTGCCCTCCCTGGTCCCTTCCAGGCTCCTCCTGGTCCCCAGGGCCCGGAGGTGCCACGGCCACCCCGTGTCCCACCTGTCCCCCTGGGCTCACCCACGGCTCCGAGAGCGCTTGGGAGCAATCCCAGAGGAGCAGCGGGGTTTGGGATTCTCCTCTGGGAAAACGCGGTGTGCCAGATGGGAGCCCAGCCCTCCCTGCTGTGCCAGCGCTCCGGCTGCTGCTCCAGCCCTGCCGCCCGAGTGACAGCTTTGGGGTTTGGGACAGCACGGAGCCAGCCAGCGCTTACTAAAGCCAGCCAGACCCAGCCTGCTTGATAATGAAAGCAAAAATCCCAACTACATCATACACTGATTTTACTGTAAATACTTCTGACACGTGCATAGAATGAAAACTGTCAAAACACACTTTTTTCTTTTAAAATTTCCTTTCTGGAGGGATGTTTTTAAAGGTTAAGAGCCTTTAAAACAGTGGAAACCTGATTCTGAAATACTTGTCTCCATAATGATTTCTTTGATTTCACAAAAATTTTGTGGTGATGTTTTTATACTGCATCAAACTGAAGATATTGAAATAGCATAAGGCCCAAGTGGGTGAGGCACTGCATTTCCACCAGGTGTGTCTGGTTTTCCTCTTGAAAAAGAATTTACAGGTTGGTCATCCTTTATCTGAATAGCAATTTGAAAAAGGCCAAACAGATTTTTCATTAGGCATCCTATGAATCAGTGCACAAGTTCAGGTCTAGAGACTGGATCCTAGAACTTAAAATTTCCTGAATGGTAAAAAAGGGGACAATTATTATAATCAGATGCAAGTTATGACACCACTTGGTAAAAAGTTAAAATAAATCAAAGAAACTCTGAGTTTTATTAAGGAGAGTGTGCTCGATGTAGTTCACACGGTTTACACACTGACATATTCAATAATTTATGTATTTTGTATATATAGATAGATGAAATCCTAGCACTGCTGTTTCGAAAACTAGAAATGTATTAGGAAAACAACTTCCAGTTTCATGGTTGGGGAATGCAGCTCCAGTAAAATATGGCCCAGATTTGGTTCAGCTTTTCCTTTAAAAGCTTTTCTCCTTCTAAATCAGTAAATTAGCATAATAACATATAATAAATATACAATAAACCCAGTCCTTCTGCCTCTCTTTAACAACACTTGCCTATCACTTCAGTTAAACTGCAGTATCACAGCACAGTTTATGTGCACAGAATGTGATACTTCATCAAAATAAAAGTATGGAATTCATTAATAACTATGGTAATACTATGCAAATATGCAACATCACAATACAAATTAGAGTCTATTATTTGAAACACCTCGATGCTTTCTTATGTGCAGCTTTCCTCCCCCTTGTTCTCCCTTCCTTTATAATTATCCCACCTTGCTGGAGCAAACTGTCTCACAATTCTTTGTCTCCTGAGTCTATAATTTGGAATCTGTCACGGCGCTTCTAAGCGCTCCATACACCTTCCTATTATCTTGTAAATAGATAAATTAAGTAGATCTAGAAGTAAGATTAAATATTTTAACCTATTTTAAAAATTAACATTTGCATTGTATTTTTTTATCTTCAGAAGAAGCTTTAGCATTTGCATTGCAATTGAGACATATATATATATATATATATATATAAATGTCATCAAGCATAATTAAGGTATAATAATTTTTCTAAATACTGGAAATAATTTTACTAAAAGAAAAAGTGATTTTTATTTCAGATAAGAGAACATGACAGTCTTTCTTTTAGAAACGGGACTCAGAAAATTGTAAGACCAACCATTGAAACAAGTATTTTTTTCAGAATAAGGTATTTCAATATATTGTTTACTTTATGTTTAAGGCTTCGGAGCCAGAGGATTGGGCACCTGGTGAGAGCAAAGCAGCAGATGAGGTCAGAGATGGAGATGCAGATTTATTGCTCAGGGATCTCAGATTATGCAAGACTTGCCCCACTCTAGGCCAGCCTAAAGCTGCATGGTGCACCAGTTTCTGCCCTGGGCTGATTAAGATGATCAGGAATTAACAGGATCCCTGATCTCCTGCCTAAACATTTCATAAGTAGCTTTTACATTGCTGCTCTTGCTAGAGATCTCTGAGCAAACTGCACAAAGCCTCCTTGGTCTGCTTAATCCAAATGAAGCACCGTGATTTCAGTTGTGTAACAAACAAATACTCCCCCAAACTGGGTGAGCTTGAATAAACTGGGACATCTCCCTGGTTTGGTTATGGAGGGCTGCACAGGGATCTAAGGAGAGACAGAGAAAGAGAGAGAGGATCCACTGCTGTGGGACGAGTGCCCAAACCACAGAAAGCTGTGAGGAAAGTGAATTTATTACACACAGAATAGACTTTAAAAATGTCCTACAGTGTTAAACCAA
>VYXC01013413.1:417-20765 GCA_013397175.1 Platysteira castanea | reverse complement strand
AGGGCCCGCCCGGGCAGGTGCAAGGAGGCCCCTCGGGGCTCCCCCCTCGTCTCCTCCCTCTCTTTCCATTCAGAATGGATGGACAAACCCCCTCCAAACCCCCCAAAAACCCCCCGGGACCCCCTAAACCCGGCCCGGCTCTGGCGGGGGGGGGCCCCGCCCAGCCCCGCTGCGGCCCCCGCGGGTCCCCCCGGGCGGCTCCTGCCGGGCCCGGCCCGGGATGTGGGATAACCGCGGAGCTGCCGGCAGCACCGGGAGGTGCCCGGCCGGGGATCCCCGAGAGCCCCCAGACCCTCGGGGAGCCTCTCCCCCGCTGCCCTGCCCGGCCCTCAGCGAGCTGCTCAGGGCGCTCCGTGTGCAGGCGTGGGGAGGGATCGGGATTTTGCTGGAAAAGCCAAATAAGCGATGAAAGGAGAAGTCCTCCCCCCGGTGTGGCTCGGTGAGGGTAGGCCTCGGTGTCATGGAGAGCTGGGAGGAGAGAGGCTGGGATAAGCGCCGGGAGAAAGGTTTGCGGACCCAAAACGCCGCGTTTTCTGCAAGGCGAGAAAAATCCTCCTCGCCGTGCTCGTGCTTCAGAGCCAGAACCAGTTTGGTGAAATCCTTCAAGTCTCCCAGTCATTCTCATTGGCTGCTCGGCCAAGATTTCCCGAATTTGCTTTCACGTCTTTTTTTTATTTTTTTTTCCCCCTTGTGATTTGAGATAGGTACAGAATTATAAAGGGATAGCTGATTTTGGGTTTGTTTGGGTTTTTTTCCCCTGAAAATCAGCTGGTCGCACAGAGAGAGCTTAAAAATATTTGAGGGAGGTTTTAAATCTTGAGATGCGAGCAGATTGAAGCCTCGCTCTGACGAAGGGATGGTTTAACCTCGTTTTAAAGCGAGGTAATAAATGCAAGGAGGCAATAAACCTGCGGGATGTGAAGCACAGGTAGAGAGGAGGGCGAGTTCTTCCCTGGGGAGGGCCCAAGGCTGGGGATGATGGGGAATCTTGTGACTTTAGGGACCCGGAGGAACCCAACCAGAGATGAGTAACTTTGTGTCATGTGACAGAAATATTGAAAACGTAAATCTCCTCGCGGATTTGGTCCTGGCTCAGGGGTTTGGTCCCAGCCTCGGGGTTGCTGCTGCCTTTGGGGAGTTTCGGTTTGGAAAAGGCCCGGCTTGAGAAGCTCCCGATCCCTCCTGCCTTAATCCCGGCCACCTATTGCTGTCCTCGCACCCAGGCTGCTGCTCCTCGGCCCTGTTACAGCTGTGGGGCTGTAAATGGGATCACTGAACTCATCCAGGTTAAAAATAACACTCGGGGGGAGGGGAGCAGTGGCTTTTTAAGCCACTGCTGAGGAGAGGAGTGGTGAACAGCAGCCTTGGGAACTTCTGCCTGGATGCAGGAATACCCGGAGGTTTCTCCCCTGGCAGGGGTGGGTGGTTTGCAGGTTTTACTCCCGTGGAGGTGTTTTGAACGTTGTTGGCTGTGTCCAGGTGAATTCCTGGAGCAGCGGATCCCACCTGGAGACATGGAATCCTGCACTCTCCCACCACCGAGGGCCCGTGCTGGGGAAAAGCAGTGACCCCACAGGTTCCAGGCTATATAAAAACCCTTGTTCGCACCCTGGAGAGCTGCTCTGGTATTCCCACAGGACAGAGGATGGGGGAAAAAAAAAACCCCAAACCTCACAGGGTGAGGTTTTTAAATCAGATCTAAAGAATGTATCTTTATTTTGGATAACTTTTAACACCGTGAACTGAGGAGGCCACCTCCCAGCTGCCTGGAAGTGAGGGCAGGGAAGTGGATCAGGGGGGAGCTCACCTGCCTGTGGAGGGAATCTGGAGAGGATTCCTGGGGCTGCCAGTGCTCAAAGCGCAGGGAAATACCGGGAAATTAGAGGGGAATTGCTCTGCATCCTGATGGGGAGAGGAACAAGCAGCTCACCCACAGGATGCTTTTTGTACAAGGCTTGATGAATGAAAAATAATAACTATTAGCGTATTTTTATCGAGCTGGTCTAGGAAATTAGACTTTTGGGGTCAAATTACTTTAATTATGGACCTGCTGGCCCTTTCTACCTGCACCTTGTCCTGAGGTGGGGTAGAGCTCACCAGAGATTTTCTGTTTCCAGCACCACCTGGGGGCTTTGGAATTGCTGTAAACTCATTTAGGCAGAAATGGGTTTATGTTAAAACACAAAATTTGGATTTTTGGGCGTGGAAAACACACGTGCTGCCTCTTCTTGAGGATCCAGCTGTCGTTTTTTTAATACCAATCAATAATAATTGCCAGCCCCTCTGCTCCACCCCAGCTGGACAATGGCAATAATCCACATCAGGTGCTTACACCAGCGATGCTTTCTGACCCTCGCGGTGAGTTCTGAGGGTTTTGACATCAAAAAAACCCCCCTCAAAACCCAGGAGAAGTTTCCAGAGCCTCCAAAGTGCTTTGTTTGCTTTGTTATTTGGCATCTTTAAGAGCAGAGTGGAATTAGTGCAGGCCGGGATGTTTAGTCAAGGTATTACAAGTAAACACTTGATCGTTCTTACTCACTCCAGTAATAGGATTTGCAGCCCTCTGTGGAGAATTTTGGGGCTTTCAAGCCCTAAAAAAATGTCCCGGCCTTGGCTTTGGGGCAGGACACTTGTGTTGGCTTTAGGACCTATAAATAACCTGAAACACTTTGTGCCACAATAAATAAATGTTGCGCTCGCATGGCAACTCCAGATAATCTTCAGAGGATAAAACCTCTGGTGATGCAAAAGATAAGAGTGGCAGCAGGGGCCAGGCTGATTCCAACGCCTGAAAAAAAGGAGTGGGACCTGTTTGGGGTTTGTCGTGGCACTTCCCGTGTTCAGCTCAGGGAATTGTGCCCCTCTGGTTAAAGGAGTAATCCTGAAATCTGCCTCCTGACGAGTTGGATTTCACAGCCCTCGTGAGGGCCCTGGTAACCCATCTATTCAAATTTTGACCGGTTATTCCAGATTTTTAAATAATATAATTTGTGGCCACATGAATACTTTTTGAAGTCTGCGCAGTTGTGTAACAATTACATAAACGGACAGTACATAATTGCCATTTATCACAGCTGAAAACCCCAAAAAATCCTTAAATGAACTGTTTCACAAGGAACCCTGGTCCCAGCTGGGACAAAGCGTGGCTGTGGGAGAGTCAGAGCTGGAACAGAGTCTCCTGCTCACACTCCTGTGATTGTTCTGCCACTTATGTCATCTTCCAGCATTTAAACTTGATTTGTTGAGGGCGTGGGGATGCCTCTCAACCAGCACAATTAAGATTGTGGGGTGGAAATGGTTCATTTACATTATTCCTCTGTTAGTCTGAGGTTTAATTATCCCAGCCCTGGCTCTCAGGGCCTGGTTATCAGTGCAGGGCACTCGCATTACTCAGTGTCTGGGTCAAACTCTCATTTTTTCTTTTCCCACTGTGCTTTTGGGAGGGCTGGAACAAAGAGGGGATGTGTGGCCCTGGCGTTGTCCGGCAGCAGTGACCAGCAGCAGAAACCAGGGACTGCCTCCAGCTTTAGGCTTTCAAATCCAACTTCTTAACACTCCAAGGGATCACCTGTGTGACGCCAGCCAGGGGCAGGGTTGTCTCCCAGCTCCTTGGTGTTTCCCTGTCCGTAAATTCCCTTCCCAGGAGACTCTCCTGGCGTGATTCACGTCCCTGACTGGAAACGCCACCGAGGTGTTCCTTGGTCACAGAGCGACTTATCTGGGAAGAATTTACAACCTGGCCTCTTTCAAATACCTTCTGCAGCGCCTTTCGTGGATCTCAGGGATCCTCTGGCGTGTTTAGCAATATTTAACTGGTTGTCTGCTGCTTTTTATGGGTTAATTATGCAATATCTGCTGGCCTAAGGAATGTATAGAGCGATCCTGCTGCACGCTGGTTAAAGATTAATTGTGACACTCTGGTGTGTGATCCTGGGGAAATGGAGCTCGCTGGGTGTAGTATTTGTGCTCCTGGGGAGCGGGGAAGTTGTCCAGGATAAATACCTGTGGTATCCAGAATTGGAACTTGGATTTCCAGCACGTGAAATTAAACCTGGATCGGAGAGTTAAGGAGTCTGGTGTTTCAAAGGCAACACCTCAGGGCTCTCCTTCTGTCACCAGCTCAGAAATAGGTGGGGTTTTTTTACCCTTCTCTCCCCAAAAAGGGCTCCTTCAGCCCCGTAATTCCCAAGGCTGAGGTGGTTGCAGTGCTCACAAAAGGGATTCGCTCGTCCCTGCAAATTCGACACCTCCGGGGCTGGATGCGTTTTGGAACGAAGGGAGTTTTTCCAGTGGCGTTGTTCATTTTACTCCTTGGCCACCAGAATCTGGTGATGCAGGTTAATAAATCTCCTTATTCCTCTCCTCAATCAAGGTTTGAATTCTTACAAAAAGACACACCCTGGAACACAACCGGAGTAAATTTAGTGGTCTATTTTTAGAGAGCAAATCGCTGAAAACACACACGGTTGTTGTAGTGCTGCTTTTAGAGAAGGACTCTGGAGCCATGTGACAAGATTTGAATTATCTAGGCTCCGGAGAATTAATTTTTACTCCAGGAGACCCCTTTGGTTGCACCTCATCCTGTATTTCAGGTAGGCTGGCATTCAAATCCCAGTTCCTAATATCCTAAAAAGGTTTTTTCCATCAAGGCCTTCCCCACTTTGGCCACCAGTGAAAACCAAAAGCTTTACAGCGTTTTTGGGTCTTGTTTGGCAGAACCAAATAATCAGCATTTTTAGCTCTTCTTCCATCCAATGTTAAACTTTTAGGGGGAATTCCAGCTGTTTTCTCCTGCTGGATGAGCTCTCCCTTCCCTGCTCGTGGTGCTCGAGTCTGGTTGACCTCGAAATAAGTGTTTGAATTCTGGTTAATTTAGTATTCAATTTAATTCATCAAAAGCCAGAAGTTTACAATCCTGAAGCATTCCTCCTCTCCAGATATTCCTCATGGTCCACCCGATTTCTGAGCTGTGCAGGACTGCTCTCCTCTCAATTAACCTTTCCTTGCTGAAAAGTAAATTTATTATATTTATTAGATTCCAGAGTGAGGTGAAGCAGGGTGACAGCCCCACATCCCCCTCACTAACTGCTTATACCTTATGCAGAAATCTAATTTTTTTTGGCCTTTAACACATAAAAATCACTGCTTGAACAGCATACCTGCCTTTTAGAACATGGCACTACAGGAATAAAGAAGCATTTTGGAGGGATGAAAGAGATAAATTAGTTTCCAGGCTGTCCCTGGTGACATCAGGTGCTCGTAAGTGAACTGCGCCGGGGCGGGTTCTGCTCCTGCTTTGCTTTTGTTCTCACAGGTGTGTCTGCACTTCAGTGGATCACAGGGAGGAGGCTCTGGGAGGCAACAGGAAAAATTTGTTTTCCCCTCTGAACGAAATCCCCAGAGTCTCAGAAGGTGCTGAGCTCTACAGGCAGAATTCCTGCCTGTACAGTGAATTTCACCCCTTTTTTGGGGAGATCTAGAGGAAGAGTTCCTGCCTGCACAGTGAATTTCACCCCTTTTTTGGGGAGATATACAGGCAGAATTTCTCCCTGTACATTGAATTTCACCCCTTTTTTGGGGGGGGAGATCTAGAGGCAGAATTCCTGCTTGTACAGTGAATTTCTCACCTTTTTTTGGGAGAGCTACAGGCAGAATTTCTGCCTGTAGAGTGAATTTCTCCCCTTTTTTTGAGGGGGAGATCTAGAGGCAGAATTCCCATCTGTACAGTGAATTTCTCCCCTTTTTTGGGGGGGAGATCTAGAGGCAGAATTTCTCCCTGTATGGTGAATTTCACGCCTTTTTGGGAGGGGGGGAAAGTTGGAGAATGAACTTTTTCACCCTCCTGCCTCATTTATCCCTTTAGCTATTTCCCAGTACGCTGCACTCTCCTAAAACTGCCTTGATATTGGTAGAACGTGAGGAAAAAAAAATCTAAAAATAAGGAATTGCCTGTTGAAGGAGCCTCTGGATTGTCTCTGCTTAAACCCAAACGTTCTTATTTTGCAGGCCCAGTGCTCTGCTGGCAGTTGTGTCCTCGGCAGAGGTTGTTTGGTAAAGATGGAGCCCATTGTTAAGCTCACATTGTCTGCAATTTGGACAGCTCTTAGCACAGCTTCAGCTCCGAATCCAGAGAGATTTGGGTTTATAGATTGAATAAAGGTCTCTAGACATTTATAAAAGCTTTTCTCATTCTGATTTTTCTGCGTTTTAGAAAAACCTTGAGAAACCCCCAAGCTCCAGTATTGTGGTAAAAACTGTTGAGCTCTGATTTTTGGGTTTGGGGGGGGGCGTTGTGATTTTTCAGTTTCGTGCACTCAGACTTGAGGAAAAAAAAAAAGTGGATTTCAGGTTGTAAACCTTTCCTGGAAGCATCAGATCTACCCTGTGTCCCCTCAGCTGTTAGGCTTGCTCTCAGTGCTCTGCAAACATGTTTTCACAGCCAGGTTGGGTTTATTAATTAGAATTAATTTGATTTTAATTCTGTCGAGAGGCAACGAGGTGAAAACAACTGCGGCACACCTCTCGGTGTGACCCCGCTGCAGGGGAGCAGGACTTGGGAAAGGGCACCAACAGTTCCTCTGCTCAAAAAGTGTAAACCTTTCCATCATATTCATTAATCAAACGACTCCCTAATTGGGAACAGGACAGGTTTGTTAGGTTAGAGAGCTTAGGGAGAAACTCCTGGCCGGGTTGGGGTGTGTGGGACAGGCTGTGGGGTTGGCTCTCCTTGGATGAGGATGGACCATTCTTAGGGATGTGGGAGCACCTGTTAAATCACACATTTAAATTCCTTAATCCTCCCTTATCAGCGAGTAGACTCCAGTTTGGTTTTTCTGTCCCAAATGACTGAGGAGCCATTCCTGGCTCTGCACTGATTATTTAGTCCCAGCTCCTCCTCTCGCTCGCATCCCGGGCTCTGATGGCACAGGGAGACCAGTGGGGGACACCTGAGCCTTTGGTTGTGGCTTTATAAATGAAATAAAATCACAAACCCATTTCCTGTGCTGCCTGTGGGGTGAGCTGGCCTGAGCACGCACAGGGGTGAGCAGATCCTGCTCCCAGAGCTCTTGGAATCACGGAATTTGGGTTGGAAGGGAGCTGAAATCCCATCCATTCCCACCCCTGCCTTGGACAGGGACTCCCAGGATGTTCCAATGGACAATTCCAGGGATGGAGCAGCCACAGCTTCTCTGGGAAATCTGTTCCAGCCTCTCCCCACCCTCACTGGGAGGAATTCCTTCCCCATATCCCATCCAACCCTGCCCTGTGGCATTTTAAACCCGTTCCTCCTTTTCCTGGCCCTTGTAAATAATCCTTCATCTTCCTTCCTGGCTCCTTTCAGGAGAAGACCTAAACCTGGCTCACCCCTAAACCTTCTCCAGGCTGAACAATCCCACTTTTCCCAGCCTTTCCTCACAGCAGAGCTGCTCCATCCTTCTCCATCCACCTCCGTGGCCCCCTCTGGGCTCTCTCCGTGTCCTTCCTGTGCTCAGATCCCGGACCTGGAGGCAGCTCCAGCGTGTTCCTGGTTCCCAGTTCAGACATGGATACCTGGAATGTTGGGTCCAGGTGTTAACAGGGCATTTTAAAGGGGAAAAAAAGAAAGAGATGGAGTTCCTTAGGCTTTAAGGAGCTGACTGTGGGCTAGGAAGCAGTTTCTTCATGCCTATGATAAATCTGGTTGGCTGTTACAGGAATTTTTACTCTTTACTTAAGGAACTGGTGTTGTCTCCTGCTAGAAATCAAATCCTGGGCAAGCAAGATTCCCAGCTTGATCCAGTGTGATCCTTCTGGTGGTTTCAGCCATAAATTTCTAAACAACTCCCAAATATTTTACCCCTTTGTAATTAATTTATATTTAATTTGAATTCCTCTGTGTTCAGGCTCTCGCATTCAAACAGAGAACTGGCACGGCCCCACAGTTGATTCCTACGCTAGGAGCTGGCACTTGGTAAATAAAGCAAAGTGTGTGGAGCCAAGAGCTGGCAGAAGGGGAGCTCCCAGGAAAATGGGAAGGAGAATCTCCGGGCAGATGTTTTTAAGCTGAGGAGTTGTGGCAGCGGGGAGCGCGAGCAGAGGTTGTGTTTGTGGTCATCTCCCAAAGATCCGCCTCCGTGCTCCGAGGTTTTTGCTCTGGCCTCCCTTAGGCCATCCCCAAATGAGGCTGATGGGCTCGGTGTCCATTTGTATTGGGTTTGGATTCCCAGGCCTGCACAAGGGCCCCTTTGTCAAGTTTTCAGCCCCGTTTTTCACCCAGCATTAAATAATTCCCAGCGGAGATGAGTGGCTGAGCGCAGTTTGTGCTCCGGGACGCGCGGGAGCGGCGCTGGGGCACCTCGTTCTTCTTCTCCATCCCAAGCACCCAGTTCTCCTTCAAACAGCTGATGCTGGAGGGGCTTTTCAGACAGATGGGCGGTGGGAATTCCCATTTCTTCCTGATGCTGATGGAGTTTCTCTTCCAGGTGAAAAATGCAACCAACCAAATCGTGATGAACTGTGCTGACATTGACATCATCACTGCGTCCTACGCCCCGGAAGGAGACGAAGGTAGGGAGCCATGCTCGGTTTCGTTTCTGCCTCTGGGAGCTGCTGCCAACAGCCTGAGAGCTCTGATTACAAAGCGATGTCATGGTTTGATAAGCTCAGCCCCGCCCCCGGAAGCACAGAATTCCTTATCTCACTTCCATGCTGGCTTTCATCACTGCCAATTGTGTTATGGTGAAGAAATTCCTTCAGCCTTCTCCTCCATCGTGCCTGAGGGGTGTAGGCAGAGGATGCTGGGCTGGTTTGATATTATTTTTTATCTGGATGTCGTATAAACTTCTAAGAACATCATTTGTACCCATGGATTTGGGAATATTGACAAAATCCGTGACAGGGCTGGGATAAGGGATGTGTCGATAACGGCCTGCAGTAGGAAATACTCACAGGGGAGGATTTGGAAAGCACAGAAAACACTTCCCTGGCGTTTAGCAGAATGTTCTGAGTGCTGGACAACACGGAAAAAGGTGATAGTGAGGAGGAGACAAGGGCAGGACCCAGCTCAGTGAAAGGCTGGAAGTTGCTGGAGGAATGGAAGTTACTGGAGAAATTTGTAACACTCAGCCGCAGTCGTTGACTTCCCCAATTATATTTGGAGGGGATTAGCAAACACAAAAAGGGCTTTAGCAGCTGAAGCATGAAATGAAGGAGGTGTGGAAAACAAGCTCCGTGGAGCAGCCGTGGTCTCACAGTGGGCAGAGCCTTCCTGGGGTTCTCAGGGAGCCTCTGCTCTTTCAAGCCCAGCAGCTCTTGGGTCCAACTGCTGCTGAAGCCCTTCAGAGACCAAAAAGGTTCTGCAGGGCTTCCCTTTCCACAAGGGAAATGTCCCTTTCTGTGAGGAAAACACTGCAGTGGTGCCATGAAACGCTTTGTTAAATCCGTGGTCAGGGATTACTGGAATGATTTTGGTGATGGATGAGAGGGAGGTGTTCCTTTGGGGAGGTTTAAACTTTGCTATTTGTGCCACAGCTGGGTAAAGCTGGAGGAGAGGGCTGTGTTCGGACACCTGAAGAAGAAAAGAAATGTGAATTTCTGGAGTGGGTTTTGTCGGGATGATTTCAGTTCTGTTGCAGTGACGTTCTCCCACAGGTTTGTGCAGGGAGGTGGGAGCAGCCTGGGACACTGGGAGGTGTCCCTGCCCATGGCAGGGGTGGCACTGGATGGGCTTTAAGGTCCCTTCCAACCCAAACCACGCCGTGATGCCACTTTACAGATCCAGGTGGTGTTGCTCCACTTTTACAGGTGGAGAAATGGACTCAGGAGGGGATTTGGGGGGAAAAATTCCTCCCTGTGAGGGTGGGGAGGCCCTGGCACAGAGCAGCTGTGGCTGCCCCAGCCCTGGCAGTGCCCAAGGCCAGGCTGGACAACGCTTGGAGCACCCTGGGATAGGGGAAGGTGTCCTGCCCATGGCAGGGGCTGGGAATGGGTGGGATTTAAGGTCCTTTCCACCCCAAAGCTCTCTGGAATTCCGTGATTCCCAGCAGAATATCTGCACCGAATCTTTGCATTTAAACCAGTTTGATTATTTTTTAAAAATTTTAAGCACCCAGAGCATTTTTTTGGGGGGGTGGAGTGCAGCTGAGGTGAGGAGCTGTGTCCCGAGGAAGCAGCTCTGGAGGGGAGGGCGTGTGTGGAAAAGCAGAGCTCAGCTCAGGAAGTGCTGGCAGGGAGGGGAATGACCGAGGATCCGAGAGTGAAAGAATGGAAAACTCTTCCCCTACGTGCTCCGGGCTGTCCCCTGGCACCTCGGGGCTGTCCCCTGGCACCTCGGGGCTGTCCCTGGCACCGTGTGCCCGCAGCCATCGGTGGTTGCTGAGCGCTCCCGGAGTTATTTCTCCTCCTGAGTGAGGAGATAACGAGTGGTGCTAAGAGCAGAGAGCGTCTGCTCCAGCCACCGCCCTGCCACGGGCACAGCCACCCAGGAATCCCACGTTTTGTCCCGGAGAAAATGAAAATAAAGGCAAGAAGTACCTGGGAGTGAGGTTTGTGACCACTCAAATCAGAAAAAATACCCAAAAGAGGGAGGGGCTGCTTGTGCTTTGAAGCTTAAAGTAGATTTTAGTGGAGATTTAAACCCAAATATACTGAAAGTGAGTTTTGTGGCTTGAATTCACACGGATTTTTGGGATATCCTTGGATGTGGCTCTGTGGACACACAGGAATACGAGTGCAGCACTCTGGCACTCACAAAGTACAGATTTTTTACAATATCTTTAATATTAATTACAACAAAGCTACACCCCGAGTATTCATGCATCATAAACACTCGAAATGCAGCTTCGTCGTAATTAATATTAAAAGTCTTTTTAAAAAATAAAATAATTTAAAAAACTTTAAAAATATATAAAAATAATTCATCACCATAATCACACCCAGGCTCCGCGGGGTTAAAACATATCTCCAGCTTTTGGGAATGTGCCAAGGAGCGTAATGGCTTTGGAAGGAAAATTGCATGGAATTGGCAGGGCGTTTGCTGGCACCTGTTGCTGCAGATCGAGTCGGGCTCTCGCTAATGCTTCTATTGTGCACAGCTTCGGGATGGTAATTGTATAACTGCTCTCAAAAAGTGAGCGTGAAATACAGCCCAGGCAACCCACGGAAACACCGGCCAGGTCGCTGGGATTAATTCCTGGATGTGTGAAAAAAAAAGGGAGAAGTTAGTGGTGGTTTTGAAAGAATTGTTGCCCCTTTAGTTCAGTGCGGAAGAATTTGTGTCAGCCTCGTCTGAAGAGAAAAGATAATTGGTCGCTTATCTCCTTTCAAGCCTGAAAAGCAGCTGTGGGAAAGAGATCTTGTTTAACAGATCCCTGTCCCTTGTTGGAGGAGCTGAGCTGGTGACTTTTGTGCAGAATAATTGGGTTTTTCCCCCCCAAATCCTTGTTAGTCCTGTGGCTGACCAGCAGATCTTGGCTACAGCTCCTTGTCCCCCTGCACTCCCCCTTCTCGTGGTGGATACAGCAGAGGGGGTAGGACTTGGCCTTTGGAATTTTAATGCAGATTTGCAGGGAAATCAGATTATTGCCCAATATTTGACAGGAAGCTGAGGGAGGATCCCTGTAACTTTCAAGTCAGAGTGAAGAATTTTGCTGTGTAATCCATGGCAGTAAGGAATGAGTAACAAACCCAGCAGAGATTAATTACTGGGGAGCAGAAACTTCCTCCGTTTCCTCCCAGAACCGGCGCAGGGATTGTCAGCGAGGGCTGCGGATTCGCTCCGTGTGTGCCAGGAATGCTGTAATGGAACAAAGCTGCTCCAAACACCCGAGTTTTCCATGGCTGAAGTTAAAACTGGCTCCTCCCACCCATCAGAACGAGTCATTGGGATATTTTTTTCCCCCTTCCTCTCCCCGAGCTATTTTTTTTTTTTTTTTACCATTCCCAGTGGAATTTTAACACTGAGGTGTGCACGTGTCCAGATGGATGCCTCGGCTCAGCCTGAAGGAAAAGCTGTGATGACATTCCCGAGACAAAGTTGGTTGGATTTTTTTAAGGGATTGAGTTTCATCCTCGGGGGAATGCGAAGGAGTTTGAGCTTCCTGTGAATCTCCCTCTCTCCTGAGCAGCTGTGAAATCGTGATGGAATCGGTGAATTCGGTTTGTCCTTAGCTTGGAATCTCCTCAGATCCTGGGGGATCTAAAGGAGTTTCTTAAATCCAGGGATTCTTGGAGGGGAACAGTTGGCAGCTTCCCGTGGGAAATCCCAGCAGCTGTGGTGGTGGTTGTGTAGCAGGAGGAATGAACTTTGGGTTGTACTTCAACCTTAAAGAGGTTTTTAAGGCCAGAATTCATTATTTTGGTCTTTTCCTTCCCAGCATGCTGGGGACGTGCCTGGGTGTTACACCAGAGCTTCAGCTGGCGTTTAAAATAAGAAACAAATTTTAAAAACCCTCCAAAAAACCAACCCAATCCAACCAAAAAAAACTCCAGAACCCAACCCAACCACCCAACCAAACCCCCCAAAATATCAAAATACTTCTGGTGTGGCTGAGCTGTAACTCCAGAGGCCTGGGGGTGTCCCTGTGGTGCTCTGTGGGCAGGGACAGCAGTGCCCATCCCCGCTCCCAGCCCTCTCCTGGCATTCCTGCTCACGCTGTCGAGCAGCCAAGTGGATCAGGAAGCTGCCTCTAAAGGGGAAAATTAAAGAAAAAAATAAAGAGGCGTTTTGGAGACAACTCCTCTTCCTGCCTCCTGGTGGTTCCACAGGAATGCCAGTGGAAGGAAGGGAAGGGGAACAGGAATTCCCACCTGGGGCCAGGTGGAAAGAAACCCCAACTTCAGCCTGTGGCAGTGTGGGGTTGTTTCAGCCACTTGTGAGCCTTTTCTTAGTTGTGGAAAAGCTCCACTTCATCCTTTTTTTTACTGGAGAGGACTCAAGTGACAGAGTTTTAAGGGGGGCTGGGCTGGGTTATTCCATGATTCCCAGCTGGGAATCTCTGACAGGTGAGAGCACTTCTGATCCTTGCAGGATTTTACAGTGAAACTCGTGGAAAGGCTTGGAAACCTCAGCATTCCCGGGAATGGGGTGTGCTGGGTCAGCACAGGGATGGGTTAAGGAATGTGTTTAATTCCCAGGGAAGCCCAGAGGGCACCACAGCTCCCTTGGGAATGCAGGGTCATTAAGCCACCATACCTTAATTGCCTGTGATTTCTCCACACCGCAGAACCACAGAATGAGAGCTCCTTGAAAAAATTCCATGGTTTGCTCCCAGCTTTGTCTTGGCTTGGGATCCGGGCACTGCTTAAAGCCCCTGGCTGGGAGCCACCTCTCTGGGGGTGTAAGAGAACTCGGGATCGTGTGTGGATGGATCCCTCTGGTCACTGGGCCCTTGCAGGAAACACTCTCTGATTTATTCCCAGGATTCGGGGTGCTCCCACTTCTCCCATCCTTTTTTTTTTCCTCCCAAATCCATGGAGCCACCAGCAGCTTTTTCTTTTCTCCTCCTTCTCAGCCCAGGCTGTGCACTAATGTGCAAGTGATTAACTCGCAACCTTGCGGTGCCAAACTCTCCAAAGTTTGCAGGCTGCCAAAACCGGGCTGTTCTCTTCAGGAGCTTTTGTATTCCAGCGTTAGGAATTCAGGCAGCCTTTTGCTGCAATCACATCTTTGTTAGAAGCAGTTCCCTTCAACTCCAACAAAAAGCATTGTTGATGGTTTTCCGTGGTTCTTTTGCTCTGGATTAAATTATTGGCGCTGAACGAGGAGTTTAAACAAACAAACAAACAAAAAATAACTTGGAATCTTTGGTTTGTGTCCTGTTGTTTTGGGGTTTGATGTGTAAGGAGCTGCTTTGAGCTTCAGAAAACCCTGAAGGTTTCGGGCTTTCATCTTCCAGGCCTGGTGATGTTCACCTCTAACTTAACCCATCCAAAGCAGCAGATCCACAAATTCAAACACGTTTAGAGAACCTCACATTTGGGAGAGGAGGAGGGGGGAAACTCGATATCTGTTGTCAACCTTTGGCAGAAGCTCCACATAACGCACATTCCTGTGTATTCCTGGGTTTCAGGAGGCTGGAACTCTGCTCCTCAGCTCCTGCAGTGCTGTTTGTCTCCAGGATCAGATTGCTGCCTTTAGAAGCTGTAAAGAGATAAAAACCTTCCGTGGGTTTTTTGGAAAATTGCTGCATTCCTGGGCTGATCCTTACCCGACCTCTCTCAGGTGTTCAGTTTCCCTCTGACCACAGCCTCGGCGTGTCCAGCAGCAGGATTCCTCCTGGAGAAATAAATTCCCAACAGGTTTCCCACCAGGATCACCCTCACTGCTTTGCTGGGCTCTGGAAACAGTCGGGGTCAAAATCCACAGGATCCGATGGGGTCAGCACTCAGCTCCTCCCTGCGGGAAGCCCAGTTCCAGAGTGGAACTTGGACATCAGGGTTTCTTGTTAAAATCTTCCTCTCCTGTCTCAGTTTCTGCCTCAGCATCCCCAGGGTGGTAAAAGAGAAGCCCAACCTTTATTTTTGGTGCTGGTTGCCCGGTGTTTGCTGGCAGCTGGGCGTCCTTGGCGTGGATTCTGCTTCAGTGCTCTCACTCATCCCCGCTACAGTTGGTTTTTAAAATCTTGGAACTCCTCAGCACCGATCAGGAGAGCCTAAAATTCATCCTGGAGAGATTTGTTTTTAAAAAAAATTATTCCTGCATTGTGTTTTTTGCTGTTTATTCGAGCCTCTCTGTGTTCTGCAGCCCGCCACAGTGGTTTACTGAGATTAAACACCGAGCAGAGCTCTGTGAAACCTGTAGTTAAACCTAATTCATTCCTGCAGCTCCTGCGTTGAGCAAAGGTTGGAATTAACTCAGGCTTAAGGCTGAAATCACACCACTCCAGAATAAACAGCACTTGAAATTTCCACCACAGTAAAACCACGTTTGTCCCGTGCGGGAGCATCCTGGAGTGTGCTGGGGCTGAAACCGAACACTTGGAGTGATACCTGAGCGTGGAAAACGAGTCCTTTTGTGGCTGAAAATGTCGTTTCAGACCAGCTTTTGTCATTCAAGGGGTCGGTTGAGTGGCACGTTTTTGTTTTGGGATGAAAAGTGCGTGGTTGTGTCCGGGCTTGCCGAGTCTGGCGGTGGAAGATGCTGGTTTGGAGCAGATTTCAAGTTCTTAAATGATCATTTCTTAGAGGTTGCAGCAGTGGTTGAGCATGGAGGAAGCAGAACTTCCAAACCGAGGTCTTGTGGGGCTATTCCAGATTTTTTTTTGGCTGAAGGAGAACAGATCCACATCCCTGGGGAGGCAGCAAGAAGGATTTGATGAATTGGGAAGGGAGAAGCAGCACCAGGTGTTCCCTCCTGGAGCTCTGGGACAGTTTAATCCCTGCGTGGATTCCCAGCCCCGTCTCTCCAGCCTGGCCTCATAGTTTGGATGTTTGCATCCACAAATAGTCCCTGTGCTATGTAAATACCAACCTGCCTCATTTTCGGGTGCCTTGGGCATCCTCAGGGCAGGAACCCCAAGGTGGGGCCCTGCTTCTGAAGCCATTGCTGAAATAAAATCAACGTTTATTTTATTTTGTGGTTTAATCCAAGCAAAACCCTCACTTTCCGTGGAGATTAATGGGCTTTTCAAAGCGAGAGCCACAAATTAGGTAAATAAATCCCAAGCATCCCGTTTGGGATCATGAATATGAATCCTGCTGTACCAATGGAAGAGTTTTATAGTGACAGAAAATTTGGGGCTGTGTTTCACCTCTTGCCAGGAGTGCAGCAGCTGCTCCCAACCTTCCTGGGGCACAGCTCCCATTTTTCCTGCGGGTTTGGGATTTACCAGCACAGCTTTCCTCCCTGGCTGCTGCAGGAGCTCTCCCTGCCGTGGAATTCCCACCACGAGGGTGCTCCTCTGGTTCCTCACATTTAATCAGGATTCTTTCCCTCACCACGTTGAGTTCAGCTGGTTAATCTGGGTTACTTTGAAGGGTTCCTGAGCACAAACCCCTCTCCAGGGGATGATCCTGATCCCTGTGTTTCCCATTCCAGAGGTTCACGCCACAGGGTTCAACTATCAAAACGAGGATGAAAAGGTCACTCTGTCCTTTCCCAGCACCCTGCAGAAAGGTAAGAGCCCTTCCCCTGCTCCCTGCTGCATCTGTTTGAGGGGTTTGCACTCGGAAAGGCTGGAGGGGGGCAGCAATTCCTTCCCTGGAATTCCTCCCTGTGGATGTGGGAGTCTGCCCGCTCTGGGTCACTCCGGGAGCCTCTGGAATTGCAGATGTTGTCTGATGAATGGTGAAATCTGCCTCCAACCCCTGAGCAGTGATTTCCCTGCTGGTGGGAGGCAGGAGCAATTCCTGTGACTCCTCAGGAGCTGCGAGGGAGCTCCTGGAATTACCTGGAATTACCTGGAATTACTGCAGGGTTTCCCTCACTGTCCACCTTTGGCTTCTTCCGAAGCTGCTCCAGCTCCGAGGAACCCCCTTGGTCAAAACTCAGCTCCTTGCTTTGGATAAAGCTTTATTTCATCGGGATTGTTTTTATTATTTTTTAAATTTCGTCTGGATAAACACCAGCGAGAGACTGTGGGATGCTGACGGAGCTGGAACCCTGTGGGATCTTGGCCTCCAAGCTCAGGTTTCCCTTTTTGCCCTGAGACACCGAGGGCAGAATTAATCCTGAGCCTGATTAAGGGCTTTGAGCGTGGCCAGGGCTCCATCTTGGCTCTGAGCATTCCACAGGATCCCGTATTTTCCTTATATCCCATAATTTTGCCAACTTTGCTCCAAGATAAGGATTACAGGATGGAACTTTCAGGGTGGGTCCCTCCTCGTTGCTCTGCGCTTAAAAGGATCCTAAAATCCTGCGCTGTTCTCCAGGGATTTCTTCCCTTTCGGGCATGAAATCCACCCCCAAATCCAGGATTTTTTTGTCACCTGCCCATCCTGGGGGCCTTTCTATTTGTCTTGCAGGGACAGGGACGTTAAAGATAGACTTTGTAGGGGAGCTGAACGACAAGATGAAAGGATTTTACCGGAGTAAATACACCACGCCCACCGGAGACACGCGCTACGCCGCGGTCACTCAGTTCGAGGTATTCCCTGCTCTCATTTCCATTTCCAGCTTTATTTCTAAATAAATTATGCTTGCAAGAGGCAGAGATGCACCTCCCTACCTCTCTCTGGGCCCTCTGTATTTATTTTAAAAATCCACCTGGTTTTTTGCTCCTTGCCTGAGCGTGGGGAGCGCTGAAACGCCTGGAGGTGAACGAGCTCGGGGCTGCTCTGGTGCTCGCCAGGGATGCCTGGATCTGCCTCTGCTCTGCTCACGAAATCCAGGATTTTGGGGTTTTTCCTTGTTTTTTGGGGGTTTTTCCTTGTTTTTTAGGTTTTTTTCCCTTGGTTTTGGAGTTTTTCTCCTTGGTTTTGGGTTTTTCATTTGGTTTTTGGTTTTTTCCTTGTTTTGGGGGTTTCTCCTTGTTTTTTGGGGTTCTTCCTTGATTCTGGGGTTTTATTCCTTGTTTGGGGGTTTTTTTCCTTTTTTTGTTGTTTTTTTTCTTTTTTTCTTGNTGGGGTTCTTCCTTGATTCTTGGGTTTTATTCCTTGTTTGGGGTTTTTTTTCCCTTGTTTCTTGGGGGTTTTCCTTGTTTCTTGTGGTTTTTCCTTGTTTTTTGGGTTTTATCCCTTGCTTTTTGGATTTTTCCCTTGTTTTTTTTTTGTTTTTTTCTCCTTGTTTTGTGTTTTTTCCTTGTTTTTTCCATTTTTCCCCCTTGTTTCCTCACTGCCCTTTACCTCACGGCTTCAAGGTCAGCAAATCCTGGATCTGGCAAATTCCTCACGCCGGTCTGGGATTCATCCTCTGCCTACAGCAGCTGCAACATCCAACAGCATTTCTTTAAATCAAATAACTTATTAATCTAATTAAAATAATTTCCTACATTATTCCTTTAAACACCTCTGCAAAACTCCCTTTCTAAAGCCCCTTAATTCATTTTTTAATGGGGACGCTGTGCCTTTATCTGGGTTTTTAACGCCATCCCCAAATGCCAGCCAGATCCCGACCCCGTTACATAAACCCCAAAAAACCAGGGAATTTCACACCACATTCTCCTCCCGTGGCTTCCACAACCCCGGGGCACTCCCCCAGCACAAACAGAGCATTTTTTGGGGGTGCTCTGTGCTGCTGGGTGACAAATTTGGGGTCATGCCTGCACACCCTGGCTGCTTCCACATGACTGAGCTTCGCTCCCGGCATGACTCTGCTAAATTTGGACAATCCCGGCCGAGCTCAGAGGCCTTTCCACTCCTTTTTCTCCTAAATCAGGAAAGAAATCAGAATAAAAAGCCCTAATGCAGAGGGCAGGAGTGTCACTGAGGGGGCTAAACCACGAGTCACCCGTTTTTTGCTGTAAATAAACTGAATTTCTGTGTTTTCTTGCCACGACCTCCTGATTTATTTGTTGAATGCTCTTTATTTCAGGCTACTGATGCTCGCAGAGCTTTCCCCTGCTGGGATGAGCCCGCTATTAAAGCAACGTTTGATATTTCTTTGGTGGTTCCCAAAGACAGAGTAGCTTTGTCAAATATGGTAAGTCCTTTATGTGCTGATAAATGCTTTAATTGAAGCATTGATAATTAATTCTGTGCCTTGAGGACAGAGCTGGGAATACAATCTGCAAGCAGCAATAAAATGGGGGGGAAAACCACAAAATTTGATGTCGGATGCCAGCACAAAACCTGACTGGGTTGGACAAACCTGGTGGTTTTAAAGAAATAAAATAATAATTAATCTTGGCTTATGTGCTGCTTGATGAAGAGGGACTGGGAAAAAGTCCTTTGTGAGTTTTCCTCTCTGGATTTCTGTCCAAACCTGGGAAAAATGTGGGAGCAGATTTGTCTGTCACAAATAAACCCAAACGAGTATTTTTAGTTTGCTGCCTGCCTGTGTTTTTAGGTGGTGTTGCCTGAGAAGAGCCAGTTTAAAAACATTTATTTATAAATAAATAACACCTTGATTTATTTATAAATAAATAACGCCCGGCCTGGCCCTGAGCACGAGGTTTTTGTGTCAGGGTTTGAGGTGGTGCCTCCCTGGGGTGGGATTGATGCTCTTTAGCTCCTAATGGGATGAAAGTTAAATATCATAAAAATATTAGAAATATCAGAACTGGGATGGGGCACTTCAGCCACAAAGGGAATTGCTTGAAAACCCCAAATCCTTTTTGTTTTAACCACAAGGAGGGAAAAGTTCTTCCAGCTCCTGCTTTGGAGCAGGCACGAGCCACCCGAGGGGTTTTATCCCAAATCCTTCCCATCCTGCAGCTGAAAAGTTGCTCATAATGGTAATTTCTGAGTTATTTTGGGTGAATCAGGAGCAACTGCCTGAATGGTTTGAGATTTCACTCATTTGAGTGGGGATAAAAACATCTGTGAGGCAGCAGGGGTGAAATTCGTAAGGAAATTCCATTTATTGCTAAAAACCTGGATTTTCAGAGGTTCTGGGGAACAAACGGCTTCAGGTTTCTCTGGGAATTTGACCTGACCTTCCTTTTCCCAAATCCCTGCAAAGAGGTGCTGGAATCCAAATATTCCTGGTGTTCCTTGCGCTGTGAGAACCAGGATTGGGCAGAAAATTGATGTTTTTGGGGCCCCCAAGCTGCTCTGGTCTGGCTTTGGAGCTGTTCAGATCACGACTTCCCCTCCCACTTTGCCTGATTTTTCTGATTTTCACATTTGTGAGGCAGCAGGAGCGAAACCCTTAAAGAAATTCCACTCAGTGCTGCAAACCTGGATTTTCAGAGCTTCTTCTGCTCAGAAATCCCTTCAGATTTCTCTGGAAATTGCACCTGACACTCCAGTTCCCAAACCCCTGCAAACAGGTGCTGGAACCCAAATGCCCCTGGTGTTCCTTGCACTGTGACAACCAGGACTGGGCACAAAATCCACATTTTTGGAGCCCCAAATCTGCTCTGCTCTGGCTTTGGAGCTGTTCAAATCACAACTTCCCTTCCCGCTTCAGCTGATACTTCCAAATCCAAATACCCCTGGCGTTCCTTGTGCTGTGAGAACCAGGATTGGGGCAGAAAATTGATGATTTGGAGCCCCCAAATCTGCTCTGGTCCGACTTTGAAACTTCAAACCACAACTTCCCCTCCCGCTTCACCAAACCCCAACACCCCCAGCCTCCCTTGCGCTGCGACACCCAACGCTTGGGCAGAAAATTCATGGTTTTGGAGCCCCAAATCTGCTCTGGTCCAACTTTGGAGCTCTTCAAATCAGGACTTTCCCTCCCGCTTCACCTGATATTCCCAAACCCAAACACCCCGGCCTCTCTCGTGCTGTGACAACCAGGATTGGGCACAAAATCCATGTTTTTGGAG
>VYXC01013412.1:0-113848 GCA_013397175.1 Platysteira castanea | reverse complement strand
GTTTGGTTTTTTGTGGGTTTTTTTTTGTTTGTTTGTTTTGTTTTGTTTTGATAAAGGCTCTTTGTTTCAGGATTTCTCAGGATACACTTATTAACTGTTTACAAAGCTACTAATTTATAGCTTTAAATTACTCTCTTGTATAAAAAAGAACTATTGGATTTTCAAACCAGATGATCATTTATACTATGGAAACTCTTTTTGAACAGAGGATAAAGTTGTTTGGTTTTCTTGAGTGCAAACCAAATATTCAGAAGCTCTTATATAAATGCTGATCTTATCACAAAACTTCATTGGTTGAAAATATTCTTAATCCTTTTGAAATGAGTGATACTTCACTGATTCCCACTAGCTAAAAATCCAACATGGCTGCATTCTGAAATTTGCAGCATTTTCCACTGACATCAACCTTTGACATCAACTTCAGTGTTTTGTTTGAAATTTTGTATATAGGTACAGGATTCTTTGTCATCTACCTGTCTTCATGGAGGTGTAACAGAGATTAAGTACCAGGAGACTGAGGTCAATTTAAAAGTTTCACAGAATCTGTTACTCCCTCACAGTTGCTTGTGCTTGGCCAAACCACCTAGTGGAGCTATTAGCAGCTGCCTACAAAACAGCCCCTCACAAGGTCTGGATTTCAGACAGGAGATGCCATGAGCTGGGTATCACCAAGACCCAAAGGTACTGTCCCATGATACATCCCTTTGTACAGCCACGGCTTCAGTTCTGAATTGTTCTCACTGAATTCAATGCAAACATCTCCATCTTCAGTGGTCCTGGCCCAGGCTCTGAGAGAGCACAGGAAACAAAGCCTGCTGAATTCTACAGGGATTTAGAGCAGTGGGAAGGAGAAAAAAATGACAGAAAAGATAATGGAAAGACATAACACAAAAGTAAAGGAGAAATGTGGAGGAAAGAAGACCAAGCTATAGAGAATCCCACCGTGATACAGTACCATACAAAAGACAGTGAAAAGGTACTTTTTACAAGCTGCTCTACCAAAGAATAAAATAAATAAACAAATAAATAAATAAATAATGCTACCAGTTGGCGAGACCAACACACCTTGCAGTTCAAAAATCAAACGCAATACATGACATGGCTGTTTGCTTGGTGGCCTGAGAACATAGAGTGGCACTTCATGTAAATTTATGACACGATTCTCTAGAACACCAATCACAAAATGGATCCCTAAGGAAAAGTATTTGTCACCAGCTTCCTCTCCCAGAGAGTACCCAGCAAGCACATTCTATTCCTTTTAAGTGCTCTACACAAACATTCTCTCAATGAAACATCATATCCAATTCTTTGCTTCCCCAAACTTCTCTAATGAAGTCTAAAATAAATTATTTCCTGCTAGGCCAAAACAGAAATGAAAAGTATGACTCTGATAAAATATTAAAGAATATTCAGATTATTATCAGGATCCTACCATTCATCACATACCATTTGTTCTCCGAACCATATTTGAGAAGTTAAGACAGAAAATCCTGACCTCCTACAGCCTGAGAACGCAGTGTGACTCCTTTCAAGACCAAATAAAGTTGAATTATTAGAATATAAACTCTACCTTCAAGTTGCCACCAATTAACACCTTTGTTCTGAATTCAACAGCTTCCTAGAAAGCAGGGGGAGAAGATAATAAATGGAAAAGATCACACAGTAAATGATCAAATAAAGTTTAAAATATATAAGATACATATTTTACAAATATGTTAAGCTCATTTGAAGTTCTTCCAAATAACTCAGAGCCATAATGTTTTATAAAAGCCTGCATGTAACTTTTTTTAAAAAATTTGTATTATGTAAGCATATTAATAGTCTTTTAATGCAAAACGGCTTTTCAGTGCATATTTTAGTCTCAGACTACATTGTTGTAGGAAATTGCATCAACACACTTGTACCATTATTTAAAATCAGTTACCTGTTCTTCCACTGCACCCTTAGGGAGAGACAGTAGCCAGCATGGTGCTTTATTTAAATTCTGTGGACAGAATTTAATGAACATACGTATAAACTGACCATAAAGCTGCATCTTGATGTGAAGCATTTTGGAGGCGAGTCTGGAAACAAATAGGCAGGAAACTCATTTTTGCTCTATTTTCAGTTGTTTCGTGAGCCAATGGATCTGTATGTGAAAATTGTAGCTTTGGTGGTGACTGTACCCACTAGCATGAACAAAAAAGCCAGGTTGGGCTGAACTGTATTCTCAAAGCATTGTTCTCTGTATGTACATTATCTTCCCTCTTATCTGTTTATCCTAAGGAGATTAGTGATTATAACAGCACTGCATTCATGGTTCACCATTCCCTTCTCTTCGCTCAGAGATATTTCAGAAGGTAGGGGTCTGTACCTGTCATACCAAATAAACAAGCTTGCTTCTCTTCAGAAGCTGCTGCTCTGAAGACACAGCTGCCTGGCATCTGCAACAGACTAAGACATGATGAAACTCATCATGATTCAGCTAAAGGATAAAAATTTCCACCTGCGTGCTGGTGGTTGCTTAAAAAGTCTCACCCAAATTCCTGGGACAGCATGAACATGCACTTGCAGAAAAGAATTAAAAAATTTAAAAGGGAACTGACATGATTCTCTCTCCATATATAGTCTTATACTGATTTTTTTACTTTTTAAAAAATTTTTATGGAGAGATGGTCCCACTGAAGTTGTCATTCTTACACCCACTACATCCATGATCCCTCCCCATGATTTTCAGCTTCACTCCCCACAACACCTCAAAATCATGCCCAATCATTCTCTTTGGAGACAACTCCAGGGAATTTCATATATACACTGTATGCTGAAAATAAGCAAACTGGTGCTCACTGCATGCAATAAAGCACATAAATCACTAGTGACATGAAGATGAATTGAAAAAACCCAAATTCAAACACAGTTTCGGCATAAAGACTGAGATGTTCCTCTGCAAGCCCAACCTCTGCCCAGTAACTTCTCTCCCACCTAAACTTTGTCTGTTTTTGAAATAATTTCTGCAAGTTATCAGAGGGTACTGATGCTGCTTGATTAGGAGACTAGTAGCCCTAGTTAATGCTGCCAAAGACCATCTCTCCAAGGTATATTTCAAATAGAAATGTAAGTGCTTCGAACCAACTTTTGAGGGAAGGCCTTCTTCCTCCCCCACTGCCCACAGTGACACATATTATGACAGGTACTCAAACCAGATCTGAATGCCATTCATTGCTACTACTGAAAGTTATTTCCTACATAATATATTTACAACTTCAAGTGGGGTAAGGCCTCATGACAAGATTGATCAACTGCAGTCCAGAGATGGTTAAGAAATCTTAGCTGATCAGAAAAAACGCTTTGAACTGATGATCGTAGAAAAGCAATACAAGCTAAATCAACGGTTGCTTTCTTATATCCTGGGGTGGAGGGTGGGGGAGGTGGAAATTCCTTTTTGATGTCATAATTGCTAGTTAACAAAAATGGTGGTTTAAGACAGAAAGAAAGCTCCCAGCTTTAGACCTAAGTCAGTTCTTCAACTGGTAAAAATATTTACCACTATAAACCATTCTTGACTTCTAGGTGCAGTGCACAGAATCTTTTTTCATCAGTGATAAATTTTATATTTAGAAAAACATCTCTTTCCCTGCCAGAAGCTCTTCATTCCATAGCTTTTAATAGTCTACAACTCCTTCATCTGTTCAGGGTTGTGAATAATTGGAAGTCATGCTGTCCTTGCAAAATATTTGTCACATGTAATCATAAAATAAACAAAATATATTACCAGTTTCTAATCGAGACTGGTAGATTAGCAATTCTAAAGTTTTATTCTAGAATGAATAAACCTGTAATTGCACAGTATAATTTGGCAGGGATCCCTTAGGAAACACTGTATGAATACACATCATATTATTCTAATTTCATGTAATATTTTCCAAATTATATTGGTGTTTCTTCAGAAAGTTCAGAGAAAAAAATCCAGCCGCTACACATATCTGTTTCAATATACATTTCCTTTTATGTTTATTCTGTAGGAAATATTTCCCCCCCATAGTTTTCCTTGGATTGCTGCAAAATGACAGCTATAATTATACAGGAGAACCTTCTCCCTTCCCTGAAGGGCAGGAATTACAGCAGGAAACAGTCTGAAAAACAGCCAAATGCTTGTTTAAAACTGCTTGAATGCTTTGCAAGTGAGGTATTTTTCAGCTGGGGCTCTTCTTTCAACCACACAGAACAATGGCTCATATAAATGCAAAACAGGTATGAGAAACAGGCAGCATGGGTTCCCCAATCTGAGGCTATTAACCATCTGACCCAGCATTGGCAGGATGCATCTCAGGAACGTCACCACTCTCTCTGACAGAGCCCAAGGACCAGGGAACATATTGTGAAAGATAAAGGGACTAAATAAAAAGTATAAAGTCCTCCATCCTCCTAGGCAAAGAAATATATTGCAGTAAAACTTTTAAAGCATTTTTCCCTGTTTTACACAGCCTGCTTTTTACATAAAGGAAACAGGAGGACAAAGTCCTCTCTCACACACACAAAACCTTTAAAAAGGTGTTTGAAAAGCTTTACAGTTTCAACAGAGGCTTCCCGCAGCCCTTTGAGAAGGCAAACAGTGCTTTTAAGTGCGATATTCTTATTCTTTTCAGCTTGTAGATAAAATCCAAGTCTGATGGAGAGCATCCCCCTCATACACTAGTTTTGCAAGGGAAGTTAAATTTATCTCACTGATAGCGTCATAAGCAGGCAGTGGACAAGGAAACATATGTCACAATATCCCCACAGTAAAATCAATGTCTGCAGATGTGAGCACAGCATCAGACAGATACATTTTAGGCAAGGTTATTAACACAAACTAGTTCAGTAATAGAACGGTACAGTAATCATGCAAGCTCTTCACATCTGGATAAAGACATGCAGATGACTATAAAGGTGGGATTAAAAACTTAATTAACATCCCAAATAAGGATGTGTTCTTCAGTTCGTATCTAAGGTACCAGAATTTAATCTCTGATCTCAGAAAACCCAAGGAGTTTCCTTGCCAAGGATACAGTTTTTCCTTGTGACCTTAGTTTCCCCGAAGTTTCCATTCATGCAGTGGAAACTTGGATGTGAAGATACAGCAAGAGACATCTCCCATCTAAAAAGATGCCAGCATTCCAACAGTACTTGCAGCTAAGCATGCTGAACACTGTATTCCATGTACCAAACTGCAAAATATTGATTATAGCTTTTGACAGCATTCCAAGAGGTGCTGAAAATGCTTACTCATTTTCCTTCCTTCTGGCCAGGCAGTGTGGGTCTCACAGGCTGAACTCAGGTGAACACCTCACCATTAAGCATGGGGGTATCACATCTTGTACAAATAATCAGGCAGAATTCCTTTCTGTAGGAGTTTCTCTACTGCAGATCTGAGCTGGAACTAAGGCAAAAGTTTAACAAAATACATCAAATCTATGAGCCTTTATTGGTGTAAATTTAAACCACAAAGTACTAGCTCTTCATTTCAATTGGGAGTTAGGCTGTGCCTAAAATTTACCTCAGAGGGTAAAGATTATGCTTCTTAATGATAATTAATTAATGACGGAATGAAACTCACCAACACCTCTGTCTTCTGTGCATTCATATCGTGTATTTAAAATGAGCTCATGCTTTCAAGCTTGTTGATTTTGCTGAAATAACATACATTCAATGTTCAAAATTTTAACTTCCATTCAGTTCCACGTCTCCATTTTGTAGAGTGTCTTTCACTGAAAAAATAGGTCTTTTCCCTTACTGCTTCCCATAAGAATGAAATAGACTGAGAGGGTACCATTTGACTACATATCCATATTTATATCTAGAGAAAATAAAAAAAAGGAAACCCAAAGCAATGAAAAATTATTGTATAAAGTATTTGGGTAAAATCAGTCACCTGGTCTGTGTGACTGGCATTCTTATTATTCAACACAACTGCAGGCCAGATCAGGAAATCATAAAAGGTGACAGATTAAGAATTTTTTAATTGGGTTTAAATTCAATATCTTCTGAAGAAACCAAAAATAGACATCATGTGCTGGTCCCAGTGGCAATTACCCAAGTTAGAAATAAAAAATTATTAACATATGAAAATACAGCATAGAAAGGAATAACTATGCTGTTTTAAATATGATCATTTCCAGCCTGTATTTCTACCTTATGTAATGCAAGTTACTCACTGATTAATCTTTAAGACCCAATTCCAGTTTTAGCTCTAAGGGAGACATCTCTGAAGACATTTTCTTAACTTATTACGGTAAATATGATGTATGGCATTAATCTAACAAGACACGGAATTATTTCAGGCATGCAGGAAATGAAAGTCAATTTCCACATGTATCAAAAATGCATGCAGGTTAAAACTTGCACAAAACTCACCTTGGAAAAGGCTTAAAATGAGTTACTCAGCTAATCTGGGAATATGAAATTAGACTTTGGTGAAATATTAGAACCCTTATTTTGAAAAATTTACAGATATATTCAGAGACTAAACATTATTAAAGCACAGCTACCACTCCTATTGAAGGAATTCTTATGCAAGGAATTTATTTTGATCTGTGATAAGCATATACCACATAGGTTTGGGATGGTGACAGGAATTATTCTGCTTACATATGCCACATTTTTAATCATTTTAACCTCTGAGATGATCTCAGTTGGTTGGAGCATGGTGCTGGTAACACCAAGGTTGTGGGTTTGATCTCCATATGGATCATTCACTTAAGAGTTGGACTCGATGGTCTGTGTGAGTCCCTTCTGACTCAGAATATTCTGTGATTTATTTTATTTTAACTTTTAATTTAAATTTTGCCTGGACCAATTTTGGAAATTCTAAAATCCAGAATATAGCAATTTTCTGTAATTTACCCATATACCCTACAGCTGCACAGTACTTCTCAGATCAAGATAATATTTAAGTTTACTGACAAAAGCAACAAAATTTAACTGAACATCTTCTAATACTTCATGATCAAATAAGTGAAAATTTGCTTTTTCACCTGTTTTCAGACCAAGGACTGAAAAAATCTGAACTTCTAAATATGATAAAAATCTGAAAAAAACCCCAAGATTAAATATTGAAAAAATAAGCCAGCATACTGAGTCAAATGGAGGAAAAGAACAGTACAGACTTCTGACAAGAGATGAATATTAAGACTACATTTTATTTATTACACGCATCTGCAATGTGCATCTGGTTTTTGTATTTGCCAATCCACTGTTTGCACACTGACTGCTCCCTACATTCTCCTGTTCCACTGGACCGGGAGAATAAATCCTTGCACTCTTCCTCTTCGAAACAGTGGTCACATTTACAGAGAATCTGACACAGCTGCCTCCACTGAAACCACAACAAGCATTACAAATGGCATGGCGGGGCAGCATGCCACTACCTATTCCAGTGGGCACAGTGGCTTTCACCACAAGAAATCCATTATCCTCTACTCTGCTAGGCATGAAAGGGTCATGGCTTACTGGCGTGAATCTGTGCCCTAATTGAACTCCTACTCCTGCTTCTGTACTCTGCCCAAATGACCTTTATATACAGGCATATATCAGGCAGTTCTTAAGATCCATAATTATTTTTTTCAATCCAAATCCTGCTAACTTTGGTTTTTCTCCAAAGAAACATCTATCCACATTTTAGGAGTACATGAAATCTTTAAAGATATGCTTAAGAACCTGGACACCTCCTTTCCTTTCTCTCTTTCTACCACAGTCGTCCTTGGGCTACTGAAAACAGCTCCTTACATTTCCTAGTCCACATTCATCTTTCTGCAGAGAAGAATTGCATAAAGAGCAATGTACTTCACTCACAAGGCAGAAGCATTGGTATATTTGATTGACATAAGACAGTGAGTTAACAGCCTTCAGCGGTAAAGGCAGTGCTGGTTTAACAAGATTTGATGGCAAGGTACACAAGTATTTACTGTGTAAAGGACAGGGTCAGACAAAACCGTCAGCAGGACCCTGCCTTTGAGCCATGAGGTTCAGAAAGGACCCCCTTGTGTTCTAAACACCTTCTCAGGAGGAGTCCACAAGTAGATGGATGCAGACAGTCCTGGAGCTGGTCAGTGGTTTATGTCTAAATATTCATATATGCACAATCAATCCTTTCTATCTGTTAGCTTTCAGAGTTTCAGTACTCTTATTCCAGGTTTGTTTACTGAGTAACTGATAAGGATTCTCTTAAACTTGAGGAGTAGAAAGCTTGAGAGGCACACCATCCCTAGTCCAGGGAAGATCCTGGTGGGCCTGGTGAGCCCACTGCTGGGCAGGAGAGCTCAATGGGCTGTGGGCTGTCTAGTCGTTATGAAGAAAGATGATTTACTTATAATATCTCATACCTGCGAGGTGCAAGACAGCCCTGGGCTACTGTGTTGCCTCACTGGGATGAGGTGGGACTTGCAATATATCAGATTAATACATCTCCACACCAAAACCCAGCCAGAACCAGCCAAATCCCTGCTTTGGATCTCAGTGGGGCATTTCTGATGTACAAGTTAATGAAGCTATTCATTATGTTACCATTAAAAAAGACAAAAGCAATTTTTGGTGTAACTACTAACAGAGTAAATGATTGAACACAGGAATGTGGTGGTAGACTTCTGGCAAATCCAAAGACAGCTTCAAAGGTAATCTTCAAAGTAAAACCAGATAAAATGCCCGCACCAATACTGATTCAAAAAGTAAAGTGAGCTTATTTACATACTTCTTTATTCATTTCCTGCTACAACTTATTTACGCATGAAACTACTTTTAGTCCAGAAGTGTCTTTTTACTGATTAAGATAATGAACTTCCAAAGTAATTTAAATTTAATATGATGACATGAATGTTAATAAAGAAGTAGTACACTTTATTTGTTCATCCTACCAAATTTCATACCAATTTTAATGCTTAAAAAAGCTCCTATACTCCTATATATATTGAAACTCAATTCATCTCCAAGGAGGAGGAAGCACCTAAAGGATGAATCTGTATCTGGCATTACTGCTTTGCAGTGAGAGCACAGCTGGATGCCAAATGAACCTAAAACCATAGGCCAGGTTGGATGGGGCCCTGACCAACCTGATCTGGTAGGCACCATCCCCACCCACGGCCGGGGAGTTGGAGGCTTTCTACCTGAAAATACTCTATATTCAACATATGTTGGAAGGAAAGCAATGTCATAATGAATACTTTGTTTCATCTCTATTTATTAGAAAGGTTACTCAGCATATCTTTGTAAACTCTGCATATCCAGATAAGTGGCATTCCCATTGTTTTCTCTAGGTATTTATGAAGGCACATGTCCACACATACAGAATTCAGTGTAGGGTGGTGATCTCAAGTATGATCATGTCGTGAATTATGAGTTGTAAATTCCCAGTTCCCAATTTTGTGCTTAAATAAACTGTTTTATTTAATGGGAAACCACCTTCCAAATTTAAAATAGAATCTCTGCAAAGTGCTCATTTTTGTTCAGCTTTTCAAATCTTCTATTTCTATGGCAAGTGAGCCACTCAGAAAGAATTTTCAGTAAGTGGTATCAAGTGGGCCCAAAATACCCATTGACCTTGAAAGCAGAAAATGGAAACAGTCACTTCAAATGATGTAATTTGTACTCTCCAGTAATGTTAGAGTGAATGTCATTCAGCTAATCTGTAGAACTCTCAAACCATTATAATTTACCCTATGAAACAGATCATTGTCAGAAGAAGAACTGGCAATATTGGAGAAGTACTCTTTACTCAGCTTTTATACAACAGTCAAGAGATTTCAGTCATTCTCATGGATGTAACCACCACAAATATTCTGGGGGTAAAGACAAATCTTATACTGTTTCCACAGATCACAACAATACAAAAACACCTCCAGATAGTGAATGACGGCAGTTTAGGAACAGTGAGGCTTTTAAAAAAATATTCGGAATTTCAAAATATGAGGGTATTCAAGACTTAAGTAGGACAGAAAATCAAGGACAGGTCAGTAACTTGCATTTTACATTACTAAAATGCAATAAAAAATTTAGTGGGTCAAACCCAGCAAATTGAAAAACCTTCCCTAAACACTGATCAGCAACACTGGAAACACATTATATACAAATGGAAGGAGCACTCTTATTTCTTGAAGACAACAGTGGTTTCAAAAAGAAAAATCCACCAAGACCACAACCCATCCCTGTAAAAAAATTCATATTTTATAGGTCTGTGTTAGAGGCCATGAGCACTCACTACCAGTAACAGTCTTGTAATGTTATCCTTCCTCTACCCCTCGGAGGAGTACTGAACATATCCCTGTGCTAGCATGGTAACAAATATATGCTTCTTGTAGTTTCCAACCTAGATATGAATATTTTAAAATAAATTTCTTCATCCTTATGATGCAAACTAGACTTCCACCTTTCACACAAAGCCCTCTTTTCTTCTCCCTCTCTCCTAATATAAATCTATTAATAGAATGCAATCATATTAGCATTAGCATTTCTCCCAGCCTAAATAAGACAGGCTTTCATCTGCTCTCATGGAATTAGCTCTCCCCTCCCTAGAAAGCACTGGCAGCAAAACCATGCTCCTTTCCAGTGGATAGGGTTTTGCAGTGTTAATGTGGCGTGGGAGGTAACACACTCAGGGGATACACAGGCCATATTTCACAGATGGATACTGGATTGAATGAAACACATATCGTTGATACAGTCAACTGCAAAGTACAAGTGATAAGAATAGTGATGATGATAATAACACAACTCCAGAATCTACCTACAAATGTTGCGGTAAGTAGCAAAATCCAGATGCTACGAAGTCTGGGGGAAGCATTCAAAATATTTTAATATAAATTCCTAAACTTCTTCAATAAAAATATCTGATCTCAGGTCAATTTCTTCAAGATTTCTAGCAGACACTATTAATTTTAAAATATGACCATAAATATCTCTTCATCTGAAAAAAGAAAATACACAACTTCCTACTAAAACTGCATGTAATAATGTCAAAAATTTTAACATAGCCAAGCTAATGACAGATTGGAGATTCAACTCAGTGTAAAGTAATTCTAGTTGGTTACCTTCCGAGATGTGCAAAACCATGCAACTGAGGATGCCCCACACAAAATCACTCTACTACTGAATGAATATACTATCAAACTGAAAAATAATGAAAATCATTTACAACCAAATTGGTAATAAACCATGTGACATGCATCACCTATGGCAAAAGAAACTGTTGGTATTACACAGAATTTATACTCCTGTTGACAGGGAAGAGAAATCATTCTCAGAAGAGGTAGAGCCAACACACCATACACAGAGTTCTAATGAAATATACTGAAAATATTTCTACAATAATTAATTTTGGCCTGTGTACCAGTTGTTGCTATGATCATAATGTTATGATTTATTCTATTACTTTTAGTTCTGCTGTGTTAGAGCTGTAAAGTTTGAAGTATTCTCTGCTCTTTAGACAGAGGAAAGGCTATATTATTACTACTGTAGATTCTGGCTTAAAGGATGATTTTTACAAAGAATATTTGATCTGGGGGCATATAAGGAAAGGAGATGAATAATGGAAACACAGGGAATAAGAAATGCTCAGACAGAAGAAATGCTTTGGGTTCTGCACACTAGTACATAATACAATAAGTATTATGGGAAATAAGTAGGTACTGTCTAGCCCAGAGAGGCGTATACTGGCTCGTGAAGCCCAGACTGCTCCCATCGAGCAGACATGACTATCTCACCAAAGTTCAAAATCCACTTAAATTTTGGTGGATCCTTTGTCAATAGAGGGACTGCATAAATTTTCTGATGTACTTTAAGTCATTAATTTCTCCAATTCTGTAAATATATTCTAATTATTTCCTTTCATAGTTGTTAGGCCCTAAAACAGTGATATTCACAGACATCCTGCATTTTTTACAGAGCACTTTCTTTCTGCCATCACTTCTACTTTTTCCAGTCTACTTCTGGCCAGTACATTGCAGCAATATTTCTCATACATGAATGGAAATAAATATCTGTTTTGTCCCAGGTAGTATTGCACCTTCCTAAATACATCTCATTCTTCAGCTGTCAATTTGACAGCAGTTGCAAATGTCCCTCAACTATATGCTGATATGTTTTGAATGTGGATAAAAACAACTAAGCTACTACATTTTAACAGATGCTAACAAGTTAATGTACACCTTTGATGCAACACATTTGCAAAAACATTTATATCATTTAGGTTCTCTACACAGAGGTCCAGAAAAGCTTTAGTCCAGCTACCAAGTCTAATCCAAGAGCTACTTCTTACAGACAACTCCTCCTCAGACATTGTTGAATCTATATTTGGGTCCAAGCTTTGCTTTTGTGTTATCTAGAATCTAGATTGATATTTGGCTGTGGGGAAAATACAGACATTTTATAGTCCTTCATAAGTGAAGTGCTATTGACCACATACAGCCCAAAGCATATGACTACAGGAATTTTCATTGCATATATTTTCTTCAAAGCAAAACCATCTTATGGCTGTACATTAAAAATTACTTAGGTTTACCACCTCTTTGTATTCTGCCCACATCCCTTCCTTCTTTGACTAAAGCAGATTTATGGAGGAGCATAAAAGCATAGGATTGACTTTAAAGGATGTATATGCAATTGTTGGTGAAAACATGCTGGGAACAATATATAGTTTCTGTGTTTGGTCACTGGTTTGGATTAAATCTACTGCATTTTTAGGAGAAGACTTGGAAAACCATTATCTGAGTACATTTCTTTGCATCCCTGATAATTTCTGTAGAACTCATGTCACATCAGAGGTGTGCCTCGGTGGACCTAATTCATCAAATAGATTTTAAAATCCAATCAAATGAAACTTAGCAGCCTTTGTCCTTAGGGACATACGGCAGTAAATGAAATACTTAACAATGAATGAAAAAGATAGCCATCCCAGGACTACATTATTCTTAGACACATATGCATATAACATACAGAAAAGAAAATGCCTTGTGCAGTATGAACAGTAAATTACAACCTCAATAGACAAACTGATAAAACAATGTCAGCTGAAATGTTTTCATTTCAGAAATTACAACAAAAAATCTTTTAAGTGGGAAGAAAATGTGTTTTTAAATACGTATTTCAAAATATGTGATTGTGATGTAAGAAAAAAAGAAATCTGCACAACAGAAAAAGTAGATGGGGTAGCAAACGGTAAAAATGATAGTCCAAGTATTGTCTTAAAAAGTATCCTTTGTTCTCCTCCGCGGCTTACCATAAACCTCTCTGAGATCAATGGGAGTAGTTCAGAAAGGCCTAAGCTGTTTACAGGTGATGACAATTTCAGCAGTTTGATATAAATAACAGCAGGAACCAGCACCTGCAACCGCTCAGTGGTAATTTGATATTATCTACAAAAGATGTGGCTTTAATACACAGTAATAGATTAATGTCACTATCTCACAGCATAGTGCAAGGGAAAATACTAATGCCAGGATAAATGCAGTTTCAGAAATTGCTGACATTTGGAAAACAAACTGCTTGACACTTGAACTCCTGAGTTAGCTTTACAATTTATATGAGGTGTGCAGATCAGATGCATGGTTTATAAAAAGGCATGTGCTTTCAAAAATCAAAGATTAAAACAATTCTGAAGATACTATAATTGAATTAAAACTCAAAATATTCCTCTGCTGCACAATCTGAGTGGCTGTCATGTAAATTACCCGGTTTAAAACAAAATCAAGTAATAACTATCTGCAATTTGCACGGAGGGACATTATGATTAGGCATCAGATGTATTTTGCAAAAGAAGCCCCTTAAACCTTTGGGCTCTTGTCTCACTTGGCAGATGGGCTGGGATTTAACACTGGTATGACAGCAAAGGAACTGGACCAATAAGGAATAAAAAAGTACAGTGGTTATAGCAAGATATGTGTACGATTGACCCAAGTTCACAGAAAGATCTCATAACTAACAGAATAACCATTTTCAGCATCCAGCAGGAGCCCAAGCAGACATATTTCAGTGATTTTTTCAGTAGTTTCTCTTTTTATCCTTTTTCTCTAAAGGCTACACAAAACAATCAGGTTTGAAATTAAATGACTGTTTTAATTACTTTTTTTTTTTTACTGGTACAGCTATACTCTCTCACTTGGCTTGTATTTTAGAGTTTTTCATTCATTATTTTATTACTATTGGTCCCTTAAGATTGTCATATTGAGTTTTCCTAGTCTCTGAAGTAATGAATATTGTAATTAAATCTTGGTTAAAGGTAGTTCACGGCCAAATGGTGCTCATTTCTTCCAAGCATCTGGTTGCCAATTCAACTTTTAGTTTGCTGGCTTTGATCATTCTTTGACCCTGATCAAAGAACTTTTTAATCGAGCTCTTAGTTACTATTTAAATAAGATAAGAAATTAAGAGCAAAACTACAGAAAAAGCTTATCAGGAACTAAAATTATGATGGGTTGTACCCTGTCTTGCTCTCCTCTCCTTCAGAGTAATCACACAAGGATACAGAAGAGAAAACAGGTGGAGTTCACTAAAAAAGCCTATTCATTGGCCCAAAGGGACTGACTACAAATTACATTAACAGTTCAATCCTCTCCTCCTTAGTCCCATGGAACTCAGAGGTAGTTTCAAGTAAAGCAGAAGTCAACCTACCTGGGAGAATGTCAGTACCTAAATTTAGTTAGAGCCTGCTAGACAGATGCTGGGGAGCATCTACCTTATGAGAGATGAACTTTTGTCATGATGTGCTGGTAACTCTTTCAGGTGCCACGGAATCTCAGTCACATTATATCTTGGACAAAAATACATCAGGACAGGAGGGTAAGGAATGAGAAGGGAAAGAGATTGTTCCATAACATGGAATCCAAGGAGAGGTCTGCTAAGAACTGCGATGGGGAAACAGCTGAACTCCAGTCAGCCTCACAGACAGAGAAACTGCCTTGTGAGAGCAGAGCTTTCTTGGGAAAAAGTGTTTCTCCAAAAATGACAAGCCGAACCATCACATTCTGTTTTCTTGCTAAAAGTACATCTACTTTCACAATCGTATAAACAGCAGAGTATTGCAGCAAACTAAAACAATCCTTAGTCAAGTATCAGAAAATAAGCTATTCCACCCATGTACTCCTCCCACCACTGACAGCACTCGCAGAAACTCTGCCCTAAACCTGCAGGAATATACTTATAATGTTCAGTATGGTACCCTTGGACAACTAAATTCTTACCATCTACACCGTTATAGATGTTTGCAGTATTGTCAGAAAGGGTCTGTGGGGTTTTCTTTGTTTGTTTGTTTGGGGCTTTTAATCTTTATTTGAAGAATATTTATTTTGAGGTCCATTTTTAAGGGACTACAGTTTGACAAATACTCCATCTGAGTTTCATGTATATACAAAAAACCCACATGGATTTCACTCCTTTCTCAGCATGAGCTTTGCTATTCTTGTCTTTTAGATACCGAAATTGTCTTAAACACAGTGATACTGAGAAATAGGAGTTAAATAAATTATGCCCTCCCCCTGCCAAAAAAAAAAAACCCCAAACACCAAGGAGCTTTTGGAGAAGATTTTCAAGTGGGAGTTTTGTAGTTCTAGCTAATTAAGGTGCAGCAGTTGTGCTTTCCAACCTTGGAGGAGTTACAGCACTGTCAGTGGGATACTGCCGCAAGCCCACAACTACCTATCTTACAGGATTAGCTAAATAGCAAATCATGCTGTGTGCCTCTGGTATCTGGAACTGCCCTGCCATGGCACCGTACCAACACTTCTAATACATTTCATTACAGGCACAAAGAACTACACTATGTACATACATCACATTCTTTCCATATTCCCAAGGTACTTTGTCCACTTCCAAGCATGTTTGTCTTTTTAATAATTCCAGTATTTCAGTAAGGATTAAACAATCTTTAAATAGCAAAGACAGTAACAAACTGAAACCAGGGCTCTACTGATAAAGAAACAGCCTACATTATTTGGAAAATAACATTAGCTAATTAAAGTATTATAGAAAAGTGTCTGTAACAGATGAAGGCTTGTAACAACTTTTGGCACAAATCAGAACCAACTACTGGCAATGAAACACATGAAACCTCTTAAAGTGAGTTCTTCTGTATGGGTAGAGTAAAAATAGCACTATGTAAGATCTTGCTCACATTCACAACTAATGCATGGAATAATTTCCTTTCTCCATTTCACCTACTTTTTTTTCTTGAGATAATAAATTAAAATTCTTTTGTCTACCATGGCTGATCATTTCAGTTTTATATACAAAAATCACAATAAAATATTACCCATGTAATCTTAAAATATATCCACTTCCATACAACAAGATCATCACACCTTGGATTGCTGAAATTTACCTGATTTTGGTGGCTGACTAGGTATATCATTAGCTTCTAGGACATATGTCAAGCAGTCATCATCTTTTGGACTCTTGAGGAAAAAAAATTAATTCTCTATAGCAACAAAGGAATTTTGGAGTCCCTCCTTTTTTTCAAACTCCATAAGGTATGACAGGAGTCACCACCCCAGCTTTGCATCAGTGCAGTTACAACTTTAGGTTGAATAACCTACTAAGAAATGACAACAGGAAAATGAAGCTTAGAACTCCTTATTCCATCCACAGTTTTCCTTCTGAAAACTCTCTCCTAGAACCCAAATGTCAGCTTTCTTGTCTTCTTGACAAGACTGCATCTGCCTTGTATGTCATGTATTAATTTCCATTCTACAGGATAAAACAAAGCTTACTTTTAATATAAGGATGACTTTAAAATGGAACATGAGAACTATGCCGAAATATGGAAGTCAGGTTCACTGCTGACATTTTAATCAATGTCCCAAACCAAACCACCCAGCCTTAGCCCAATTTACAGTGATAAAATATTTATCATGCACACATGTGCTGTAATGACCCGAAGCAGTTATGTTTTCAAAGAACATTACGGAGAATATGATCCCTTCTGGTGCAATTGCTGTCTCTCTCCTATTAACACTAACAAGAACAAATTCTACCCAATCCTAGACCAAGTCGAAAATTCAGTTAACTTGACAACTGAATGACAATGATATAATTAGCAAACCATACAGCTTCCAAAAGCTCACAATCCCTTCCATGCAATAAATAAAGGAAATTATTTTTAGTTCCGTGCATAAGACATTCTCAAATAGCATCACAGCAAAGTGACCTTATAAGCCAAATAATAGTAAAAATGACCCTCAGTAAAAATCTCTTAGTATAGCACAGCACTTTTTTTCTAGCTTTCTTGCAATAGTGTTCTATAGTTCATAGTCCATCCTTTTGGTTCTATGTTTTTATAGGCAGGGGCAGGGGAGAGAGGAAAATGTCTTTTACATTTTTCTCTAATAGATACAATATTAAATGCTCAGGAATGTGGAGAATGATGTCCTAATGGTTTTTTTTTTACATTCTCACAGTTTCTCACAAGACTAAACCCAAGATGATGGATGGCACTTTCTCTACCTCATTGATAATTAGATTCCACTTATCTGTTCTATTTGTTGCTCCCTTTAATGGTTTTGAACAGCAGAATTTTTTCCAAATAGCAAGACAAAGGCAAAAGTGAGCAAAATTTGACTTGTTCCAAGTCAAAATAGCAGTAAAAACATAATTTGGAAAGAAGTTTACCTGAAAGGTCAGCACGTTACTAGCCTCTTGTAGATCAATTTCACCCCAAACAAATATACCCCAGGTTCCCTGACTACCTGGGGAATATTTCCCAGGAGGTTTCAAAAGCAGGAATTCCTCCATATTTTTTCAAGTTGCATTCAAATCTTAACGTTTTCCCTAATAATACAGTATTCTGCTATGTTCCCTTCCTGCTTTCACCAAGATTAGGAAACAACACCTAACCTGGGGAACTGGGTGTACCCATCAGGTAGGTAATTAGACCAAAAAAAGAGATCATAAGAAAAGAAACTAAACATGTAGTTAATTGAAGTCACTGTGGGTTTGGTGCTGGGACAGACAAACTGCTGGCAGAAAATCACAATTAGGGCCAAGGCTGAAGGCTTTTAAGGCAACAGTTGCAAGCATGGAAATTTCTCTTGAACCAGGAAAATTCTGGATTAACTCCTTCTATCAGAAATAACACAACCCCCTCCACAGGGCTGAAAAAAACAAACAAGAAAGATCTGAAGTCTTACTATTCTCAGTTCCTGTTACTAATTGGTCTCATACCTCAGGATTGCTTCACCAACATGTGTTACGCCTTTTTATTCCAAGTCATCATTCTGAAGAGTGTCCAAATTTCTCTTCCTCAAGATTCCTGCAGAAGAAAAAGCGGCAGAATAAAATTTCATTTCCTATCTTTCTTTTGTTTAGCTTTATTACTTAGAAACAAGACTTATTTCAAATTTTATACAGAAGTTTTTTAGTTTTGGGATAAGGATGATTTTTTTAATGAAAGCATGTTTCTGAATATGCATTTAATCGTATACTCCCACAGAGCAATTGTACATTCAAGAAAATGCAGAGCAGTTTATAACTTTTCAAGTAAAGGAGAAGTGCAAAGAACAAGAGAATATATATAATTTGTCAAACTGGAATTTGGTTACTCAGTCCCAGTCCTTCCCAAAAATATACACACAGTGGGAAGAGGAGGGCATATTATATTACATGTGGTCAATTTTAGCTTGGCACTTAGCATAAGTAAACCATAGTCCTTTTAAAATTGGTGCTCAAGGCACCTATATTTTTTAAGATTTAAATATGCAAAAACATATCTTCCATGAGAGATTAGTTGTGTTTGAAAACCTGCATATATAAGTATGTAAAATTTTTTAGT
This sequence comes from Platysteira castanea, assembly GCA_013397175.1. NCBI lineage: Eukaryota > Metazoa > Chordata > Aves > Passeriformes > Platysteira > Platysteira castanea. The sequence continues at coordinate 95,085 of VYXC01013412.1, read as the reverse complement.
TTGTTTTTCCATGGAAACAGTAAGGAAATGACACCGAGGAGTTTGACTTTATATTTCCATTTGCTGCCAGCCTTTGAGAATGATACAATGCCTTCTTCTGTGAACTCCATCCTCATTATAATGTCACACTTGGGAGTCAAATGTTTTAATCATTACAGAGGATGTAGCAATTCAAGTGGTCATAATGAGATTAATAAAGCAAGAAGGTCCTCCAGATAGAACCTTATGTCATGTTAGGCCTTATTAGAAGAAGAAAGTATCTTGCTGCTGTGCAGCATAATCTGAAGGGAATGTCAATAAGTGACGCATGGTTGTTCATTAATTGTGATTCACTGCTTTGAGAAATTTATTTTATATCCAGGAAACCAGAACCCTGGAACTTACTTCATTTAGGATGCTGCACAATCATACCACGCTACAACAAATTTCAGGATGCCAAAAGTTTCTGGAAGGTTCCTCTAATTAAGGTGTTCAGTACTGGGTGGGAATAAAGTCGGCCACTCCTGACCTGCCAGTATAACACGCTTTGCTGATCTGCAAACAGATAATGTATTCCTCAGCTGGCTCTGGATCCTGAAGCCATAAATCGGCTTTTCCGCCACCGGGAAGAACACTATCCTCACGTTAATTAATCCCTTTAAAATGCACTCCCAGCATGCCAGGGCCCTGGTTAGCATATTTGCTATACATTCACAAGCCCATGAGTGAAAATATTTTTAAGCTTCACTAAATTTACAGCTAGCTGGTAGTCCGTGTGTTTGACTTTAACATAGCTGCTGATATTCAAATGGCAACTGAGCAAATCTTGTGGCAAAACCAACTGTCCCCCATACCCCATTTAGTGTCTGCACAAACAGCAATACCAGTTGTGTTGGTCAGGGCTGGGCTGTGGTACCTGGCGGCTGGGTAAGCCCACGGAGCCAGGGTCAGGGGAGGGGAGGGAGGGGCTTTTCCCTTTTCCACCCACTGACCTTGGATCTGCGATGCACCAACATCCCAGGGCTGCCAGCCCTTTCCCAGCTCTGGCACTTGCAAAGCCAAAGCTACAGCTGCAGAGGCCCCAGGCACAGGGTGCTGGACACAGGAAAAGAAGTCCCAGCCAGACGGGCCAGCACAACCCCAGACAGCTCTCGGGGCCCTGCTGTGCCCGGACAAGCCAAGCAATGGCCTGCTACTGGAAACAGCAAAAATGCTGGGCTTTAAATCCCCTCTGCTTAGTCACTGGGCCATAGGCTCACTCAGGAGCAGAGCAAAGACACCACTAACTCCACAACCCCTCAGGATTCTGGACCAAAAATAAGAAAAATATCTTACCAGTGTGCTTATTTTGTCCTGTCTAGTCTTGTCTCATGACAACCTGAGTCATTTCAAGTGAGGCTTAGGCTCACATTTCCTTTTCATCATGCATGGCCATCACTTCACTTGGTAAATGATTGATTTTTATAGCCAATGCAATTTTCACAATCGACACTATGATTGTAAAACTTACAACTAAATGCTATAAAGTTAAGCTAAAATTCTTGCAATTGTTTCAGACTGCAGCATTACATTTCAGGGTGCAATACACTTAAAATCACTTTTTAACACAAGGGCATATTATGGGGCAGGTCATAATAAGTTTATAACAATTTCTAAGCACTGAGTAAATATAGAAATGTAACTAGTTTCCGCATACATGATTATAGGTTGATTAGAAAACACCAATTCTATAAATGAAGTTTGAAAACTAATACCTTCATATATATCCCACATACATTAAGCTGCTGTTTGCTGACAGATTATCTAGAGACAGTTTGGAATATTTCATTTGGTGAGTAGCTCTTTCTCATAGAAAGACATATCAGAAACATTATAACACAGCTCCAAAATTAACAAACCAGACCCTTAGTAATCAAAAAGAACTCTTCCTATCATATTCAAAAATTATAAAATATGATATGCATATTGCATATGGGTTTTGATATTTCCATAAGTAAGATTTTGTTTAAAAATATCTTTTTTGATTTTGTTTACTTCATGTCTATTTTAGCCATTATCTTCTGTTTTCTCCTGCCACACCTTTCCAGCCTCACTCTTCTCCAATATTTTTCTGAAAAATATGATTCTCTGACATACCTTAGCAAAAATAAAGACAACCCAGGGGGGTCTGGGTAAGATTAAACCGTTCCTTTTCTACTCTCTATTTCATGATCCTCCTCAATCCACTAAAATAAAATTGAAAAAAAGCCTGATACACTTATCTTGTGTATATGTGATTCTTGCAAAATTAGCAATATATCAAACTGTTCATACTATTATTGAGCAAAAGTAGCTGAAAAGCTGAAATAAACTTTAAAAAGACCATGATCAAATATTATTTTGTAAGAACTGTAATTCTACCAGTGTACTAAGTATTTTGGCTTTCAAAACTACAGGTTTGTGGTTCTGTTTTATTTCCCCAAACTTTTCTTATCCTATTTCTTGTGATGAAATAACAATATTTTTAAGAAATCTGAATCCAGTTTTGAATACAGAAAAGATCCGTCATAAATAAAATATGCTGAATAAAGACATCTGGGGCAAGACTCTTTTGAACCTTTATAACCAAAAAAAACCCCCAGAATCAGTATAGAAAAACTGCTACTAGAATATACAGTTACTGCATCCCTACCATAGTGTGTATACATTTCTGTTTTATTAGCAAGGGTAAATGAGTATAATGTGACATTTATACATCTTTGACTTCAGGAATATTAAGAGCAACAAAATTTAAAAAGGCTTTAAAACATGCTAAATTTGGAGTTTCAGCCCACAAGGAAAATTGAACAAACACTTTAATTTAATTTATCCCACTTTACCAACAGAGTTTAATGGTTCTAATAATATTGTCAGTAATGCACATGCTTGTAATAACCAGAGCTCTACCTTCTGCTTAATCACCAGTATGAACATTAACATTACAAAATACTACATTTAAATATTTCTAAGCATGGATTTATTTATTTATTTATCTAACCTTAATTGCACCCAAAACCACACAAAAGTCATTCTGAGGTGCTAGTATATTGCAGACATCAGTACAATCCAAAAAACCCAATTCTGCTAAATTTAAAACATTAAAGCTGAAATGTGAGGGAAGGTTTAAAAAAAAAAATAATCACACAACTTTCACTTACACCTGTCTTACCAGCAGACTTCACAGATACCCGTGGATCCTACTATCCCAGGCCTATAGTACGCTGTCTGCGTGTTTTATCTGTCTTTAACTACAGGTGATTGATTGGCTATATGGGCTTTGAAATATTTTCAGTCATGAACTTCATTATTATTGTCTATTGTCAATAAATAGTAACTAGCAACCAACAATTTTGCTTGAATAACTTTCAGGATAGCGGGGATTTTTCCCTCAAATTCAAAACCTACTGAACAAGACTTTTCCATTAGAGCCGCTCAAGTGATCCAGATGCTCAGTAAAGTGGTGCAGAACTACTGAACACAGGACTCTGTGCTGCTGGATTTCCCCACTCCTTTTCTTGCTAGGTGTCTGCCCTTCCCACATTGTTCTCCCCTCCCTGCCCCTAGCCCTGGCCACTCCCTCGGGTTTTCCCTATTGGTTCCAGTACCCCAACTCCGCCCAGGTACCGCCCCTGCGCCCTGAGACCATTAGTCCATGTGCTCTCTCCGCCCACCTTGTCCCCATATAAAATCCCAAACTTCCTGCCATTGGGCCTCTCTGCTTTTGGGAACCTGCACGTCACCATGCGAATAAAGTTCCTCCGGGGTCCCCATGCGGAGACCCTTCTTGCCTCCTTCACCCCCACCGTGTTGTGGAGCTGGGGGCTGCCGGAGCAGGAGCGTGGGGCCGCGCGGAAGGGCTGCGGGAAGCGGAGCAGCCGCTCTGCCCAGGGCAGCCCCGCAGCGCTCTCCGGGAAGGTCTGTGGCTTGCCATGCCAACGTAGAAACTACAGACTGCAACAGCACTCAAACAGCAAGTCTCTGAAAGAAGTAAAAGTAAATTTTTGTACTGGCAAGAGCCAGTATAGGGTTCACAGTTCAGAGTGGAGATTGTTCTGGATATGTGGATGTTCCTGTGATTCAAAGACAATGACACAAGTCAAAATTATTTCAAAATGAGCTATGACCACAGACCTAACTCTGATGCATATCTATATTACACGATAAAAATAAGCAAAGTATTACCTGAGCTGCTACCAGCCACAAGCCGACCCAGTTACAGCAAAAAGTTACTGCCAAAGTTGTCCACTCAGACACAGCTTCCCTCTGAGTCTTGGATCTTGGCTCTTGGATCGAAGTTCCTGTGTCTGGATATGAAATCTGTGCTGCCCCAGGCGCTGCCCAGTGCTTGTGTGGGGTTTTGTACCTGTTTCCCTGCCACAGCAGAGGTTTGGTGCTTACCACAAGCAGATGAGGCACAAAACAAAGGTCAAAGAGCTCTCTGTATATTTTCAATTATGGAATGAAGGCAATTACTAATTTCCAGGCATTGCTGTACACAGGCATTGATTTGGAATTGCGACCTAGTTTTTTTAGCACTCAATTAAATGTCAGCCAGGTAACCCTGGTTCTGAGGAAATGCCTGAGCCAGAATACACTGCTCTACAAAGACAGATGCTGGATTCTCCTTTTCCCCTCTTTAATATTTCTTCTCTTCTCAGGAATTCATCTGTCAAAAAAATTACAATAAATTTCTTCAATAATTTGCACTTCCCACAGGCAGTTCTGACATTTTTGCTAGGCAACACCATACCTTAACACATAATTTTCACTAGAACATCATTCACATCAGCATAACAAAAAGAGATTGTTTTTAGAATCATTTTTCCCTGAATCATATGCCATAATCAGGGAAAAGGGAAAAAAAGATATTAGGAGGAGATTTAAAAACAGTCTATTTTCTGTATCTATTCAAATATCGAATCTTTCTCCTAACATTTTCTACTATTATATTAATAATTATTAATTGTTTTCTTAGCAATATGGTTCCAGTTTTAGACTTTGAGATGCTACACAGAGGGTTAACTCTCTGCCTAATCGTTTTTTATTATTTTTGACCTGATGAATCTGTATCTCTCCAACGTGAACTAGTTTACCTGGATATGGCCCAGTGAAACAGTGAGTCCAGTGAGTGCTGGATTCTATTCGGTTACTTCTGATAACTGAGTTTCATCTGAGTCACATCTGGTTGTGATTTTGTTTCAATAAAAAGCCAGCTCCTGGACTCCGACAGTCAGACAGCCATTTGGGAAGTAAGAAGTTGTGAAATGCCTGCTTAAATTAGAAGCTTCAGTGGAAGCCGGCATGGAACTCTGTATTTGTTTCAGAGATAAGTCATTAAATGTTTGTGTTCATAGAAATTGCAATGAATTTGCACAATGCAGAAACCATCTGCTGGAAGAGGCTTATGAAAGATTAAACACTGACTACACTGGAAAAATCCTGTAAGAATACCTTGCACAATTGGAAGTTAGCATTCTAGTGCCCACAGCAGTTCGCAGAATGAAAAAAAAATCATGGTGCAAACTCTTTAATCATAAATCCTGTGAGTTTTCAATAGAAATCTTGCATATTGTCAATTTATATTGGTCTGTTTTGTAAACAGTCTGTGAAGCCAAGAAACAGCCAAGCTTTTTACTTACCAGAAGGACTTGTGGATTTCTTTTGTAATCAGAAACAAATCCAAAAGAACAAGCTCAAAGTGCACTTCAGTAATCATCTAAGATTCCCCTTTATCAAGGTTATATTAATCTGTCCATTTTACTAGATATACTTCCAGAAGCATCATACCTCAATTAGTATTTTTAGTAGCTCTTTGTTCTAATCAGCCTATACTCCAAATATTTCACTGGGACTGAAAAAATCTGAAATGTGTGCAATCTAAAGAATTAAGAAGAAACCAACAGGTGATAAAGTAAACTGCACTTACACGGAAATGTTTTATGATTACTGATTTACAGGGTGAAGTTTTATGTATACAAGAACACTCAAACTTTAGAAAATACGGGCACTTTTGTACAAACCAGACAGCTCCTAGTGACCTTTTATTCATTGCACACAAAATTAATCTCATGTAACTTTCCATGCAATATTGCTTCTACTCCAGATGGCTACCATCTAATAACCATCTATTTGCATTAATTTGAAGAATTACACTTCTTACTGACACATACTTCCTGCAAGACAGAAGATCATTTTGTTTTGTCAAGTGTTCATACATCATGAAATTCTGCTTTCTAAATTTTGTGTGCTCTGGGTCAGCTAAATAATGCTGTGTCTTTTTTTTCCATTCCAGAAGAATAGCACCAGCTTTGAAATACAGTGACAGTAAATAATGCTGCCCATTTCCCAAAACACTTCTTCAAAAGCTTCATGAACTGTGGAATACAATTGGTTCACCTGAGAAATACAACTTTTAAGTTCTGTATAATATTAAAGAGCTTTTCAAAACACTGGCCAAAGACTACATCAGTCTTCGAAACTGGAAGCAGACAAAAGAAATTGTTTAACTTGTGTTCTGGCCAAACTATCAGGTCAAGATTTCTCTTGTTAAGAAATACTGTTGGATGCCTTATAAGCAAGTGTGCTAAGAACTCTGAGCTCTTAGATTTCCAAGGCTATAGTTGAGATTCATCTAGATATGATATGCAGTTTTAACCAAAAAAAACCAACCAAACAAAAACGACAAACAAATAAACCAACAAACCACCAAAACCATGCAACAACAACAGCAAAAACACCGACACATGCACAAAAAAAGGAAACCACAAACTCCCCACCCCTAAGCAAACCATATAACCATTTAACCAGCACACACCAGCAGGCTGGATGGCCTTTAGCACACACCAAACCAAAGCCCTGTGCAGGCAGTCACAGGCTCAGGCCAAGGTTGTCAAGGATCTGTTGCTGCAGCACCCACACCACCTTGCTCCACAGTGGCAGTACTGCCTACACGAGCTTCACGCAGCAAAGCAGACATAGCCCATAACCTGCAGCCTGCCTCCCCGACACTGCAAAAAATGAGAGCATGGATATCACCTGCTGGAGCACCACACCATATGCAACCTCTGAACTTTTGTTTGACCTCTTCACCCAGGAAAATCCCTCAGAATTTCTGACTCTTTTTTTCTCTAAAAAATTACACAGGATCAGTGGGTCTCAAAGTGATAGACATCCAAGGTAAGGGGCTAGACATTTCAATTTATGGTTTAAAATGTTAAGGTTCCCAAGTCTGTTGTTTGATCTCATTTCTACTAATTTCCAGTTGGAGTCTGTGCCTCATATAATCCAACCCTTATTATAAAATTTTCCTGGGGTCACCCCTTTGCCAGTTAAGCTATTTGGCATCTGCGGAACCTCCCAGTCAATCTCCTGTGCTGCTCCTTGCAGCACATCATTTCTTTCCCAGAGACCCCTCAACACCAAGGCAGAGAAATACACCTTTTCTTGGGAATCCTGCCTTCACACTCCACTACACCCATCGTCCTTTCAGCCCTGTGTTATTTTGTTTCTGCTTCTTCTGTTCTTGAAACAAAAGGATTTTGCACAAAAGAGACCAAAGAAAAACACTTTTCATAAGAGCATTATTCTTACTTAGCAGTACAACAGGATTTGCACCTATACTCTGTTGAAGCCATTTAGACATTTTGATTCCAAAACCCTTATCTAAGTTCATTCTTGACTGTGTTTTGAAACACAAAACAAGAGCAATTCACTGAAAACAAGAGCCAAACATAATGAATTCTGAGGAAAAAATATCAACCATATTAGAGTTCTGCAGTTTGGCATGACAGGTAAGTATTTCTTTTCTTCAAAGACCTCAGTAAATCAGAGCAATGGTGCTGATGGCATGGGATAATTGTCTCTGATATGCTGCAGTGAGTGTTATTTATGGTTGTTTATAAAATATGCTGTCAGAATGGCAGGCTGCCTAGAACCTCATCCTTATTTATGGATTCTCCTGTCTTCACATGCCCTTTTCTATGCCAAATTAAAAAATCCCAAAAGTTTCAACTCTGTGCTCTTGAAACAAGAGCTCTTCCTTCAGAACACAGAAGATTTGTTATATTACAAATCTGTTATTCTTAAGTTATTCTGTGAATACCTATTGTGGAAAATATATGCAGCTCCAGCAAAATACTTCCCACATTCTCTCTCAGCAAAGTCCAAATTCTGCATTGACTGATAACACATGTAATGCTACTTATGCCATCAGCATTATACTTGACATAATTTAGGAGTCCAGACTTTTGTTTGGGGTTTTAACAGATGCCAATGGAAGTACATCAACCTGTTCCCCTACAATTTAAAAAATATGGCCCTAAGTACCCAGTACCTGTTACACATCTTTGAAAACTTCTATATAAAATGGTTTGTACAATTTTCTACTTAAGTGTAGCAAATATCTACTTTGCCAAGTATGTCTTTCATTTAAATTGTAGAAATGGCCCAAGCCCCACCAAACCTCTATATACTTTCAAAAGGCAAAAGATGTTTTCATTTTCTCTCAAAGATGCTTTAAACAAGCAGAGTTTTCAAGTTCCTTAAACACCACACACACAACAGTTTCTTTCGTAAAGTCATGCTCTTCTTCAAAAATTACCATTTAGCATCAGCTTGTAGAAAAGATGCAGGAGAGCTGGAGTTGCTTGTTTGAAGTGTTACATAGCAGAGCACAGGCATTCTGACAAGGCAGATCTGCAGTCATCAGGGTAGATTTTTTTGATTGTTCCAATCCCTAAAAAACTTCAGTAATGGCAGACAGTTGAATTAGGCTCTAAGAGTGATGAAAGTAAGCAGGCTGATATATTTGTACATATTTTTATATATTTTCAACAGTTTGAAGATTGCAGATATTGTCTAATAAGATGTAATTGGTCAATGATAAAATAGAATGAGAATAATTAATTACAATAAATCAAGTATTTCAATATGAATATTATAGAGGGACCTAAAATAGAATATAAAGTGTAAAAAATATATCTATGATTAAAGAATAAAATATAAAACAAACAAACAAACAATGTCCCAATGCTTTCACTTAAGTCTTTAGTTACAGCTTGGTATTTCTTAGCTTCATTAGAGAAGTGAGTTACATAGTTACAGTGTGAAAACACCTTTAGCAGTTTACTAAGAATATTTCCCAAAATACATTGAACTGCTTGCTTACTACTTCTAGCCATGTTTTCAAGACATTACATGAAGAATACACATGTTCATCCAACCAGAAAATAAACTGGTCCCAAAATTTCTCAAGAAAGTTGAATAACAGGACAGATGACATTCTCTCTTTCCAAGAAACATCTACTTTCCCAAGAAACTTTGCTGTCTTTAGGATTACTTGTTTACATTGCAAAGAATTAAGTACTCCCTGGCTGTTGGACAGAAATCCAAGGAGCAGATTTTGTTACAGAACATAACACCTGTAACTTCAATGAGTAAATCCAATTTGTAGTTGAAATTGAAAAGAACTCATCTCCTGAAGCTTCCGTCCTGTTGCTATAGAAGTAGCAGATATTTGGATCAGACTGGTCTCTGCAAAACAAGACATTTCCCTCATCATGGGACCATCCAAATTAATTCACAGAAAAAGGGAATCTAGATTAAACAAGCTGTCAGCTACATGCATTTGCTTAACTTTTAACAGAACACAGCACAGCCATGGCATACAATCAGTCACATTTATCCCAGGCTTTTTGCCATTGTTTCTGCCAGATGTTATCCTACTTGCAATCATTTCTTGCTGATCACAAGCACTATGTGGGGAGGATATTTCAAACCTTAACCATTTGGGAAAGGTAAACCTTGGGTTGTAATGCTCAGTAGTCCACTACTGCCCCTAGGAAAAGTAATAAGCTGCAAACCCTAGTAACACAATAGCTTTCCTTAACACCCTCCCTTGTGAAATCCTACTGGGAGAAACTGATCTTTAAAGTGATTAAATTGCACCAAAACAATCAAAGACTACACAAAACACATCATTTAAACTATGTGCTGGAAATCAGGTGCTGGCACTGGCAGTCACCCAAAAATTCAGGTCCAAAGTATGCCTGTCCACACAAGCAGTGCCTAGAATAGGAGATTTCTTGGCTGGGTGGTGATTAGAATACTGAACAATTCTTAAAGGCCTTGCACTTATCCAGACATGCTGGAGTACAAAGCTCTTGAAGCTTTGAATTCTCAAAAAAGGTAGCAAACATTTCTGATTTCTTTCTGTAAATGTGTTCATGGTTGACTTGTAGAGATAAAGGTGGAGAAATAACAGAAGGCAAACAAAAGTAAAATGCTGCATGGCTTTCACATAAAAGATACCAAGATCTTGAATTTAGGAGGGGAAAGGCATCCACAAGGGGAGAAAAAGGAAAAGAATGTGAAAAGTTTGCTTTTAGGATGTCATAATCAAATTCCGCATTTCAGAAATCAAATTCTTCATTCACTAAAGCAGTAGGAAGTAGAATAGAATAGAATTCAAAGGAGAAGTTGTACACACATCCTCATCTCTCTTCACAGTGATTAGTGAAGGGATAGAGGTAACTACGGGAGTTTTATCTGGGCCATGAGGAAAGCAGACACACACAGAGTGGTGAGACAGAATTAAATTTTTCCTTCTCATTTGTGATACAGTCAAGAACATGCAATACGATGTGATCAAACAGAACATAAAGGAATTGCAGAGTCTTAATCAGAAGACAAGACTTTTTTTAATATAAAAAGATAATAATGTAATTCTAGATCATTGACTAAGATCCTGAAGTTGCCCAGCATCTTGCCCAAACTTCCCCTCCCTTATCCACTGATTGTACATCATCTAGTAATCATGTGTTCTTTGCTGCTGGCTAGCTTTCAGCACAAAGACAGATGCCATGAGCTTCCTATTAGCACGATACAGGCAGTAGCAGCACTTGTAAATCAACATGATGGATTGCTCCAGGAAACGACATCCTTCTGATTGCAGCATTAGGCAACACAGAAAGGGAAAGACTTTCCTCTGCTTATGGCAACATATCACTGATGTTTTAAATCTTCCTAGAAGTACATGTACATACTTGAGTATTTTGTATTTGGGAAAAATACTAATAAATCAGATAATTTCATGGAATAATAGAATGGTTTGGGTTCAAAGGGACCTTAAGGTCATCCAGTTCCAACCCCCGTGCCATAGGCAGGGACATTTTCCATTAGACCACGTTGCTCAAAGCCCTATTCAACCCTGCCTTGAACACTTCCAGGAATGGGGCATTCGCCAGCTCTCCAGGCAACCTGGTCCTGGTCCTCATCATCCTCACAGTAAAGAATTTCTTCTTAATATCTAATTTAAACCTACTCTCTTTCAATTTGAAGCCATTCCCCCTTGTCCTATCCCTATGTTCCCTTGTAAAAAGTCTCTCTCCATTTTTCCTGTAGGGTCCCTTCAGTTACTGGAAGGGTGCCATAAGGTGACCCCAGAGCCTTCTCTTCTCCAGGCTGAACAAGCCCAGCTCTCTCAGCTCTTCCCCATAGGAGAAGTGCTCCAGCTAAGATAGTGGCCTCCTCTGGACTTGCTCCAACAGGGCAATATCCCGTGTGAGCTAAGAACTCCACTGGGGTCTCATGAGAGCGGAGTGGAGGGGCGGAATCACCTCCCTAATTTCTGCTGGTATCTTGTACACTTGTTTCACACACCGTTCTACCTACAGCAGATAATTTCTTTCACAGTAACTACTCTCTTTCTTTGGTATGCTTGAAGAAAACCTTTTTTTCTTGTTCTGCTCTTTTTGAAACCAGACATGGAAAGCTAAGACTCATACTATCAACATAGTCTGAAATCAAGAGCTATCCCAACTTCAGGATAAGACAGCATAACATAGATAAGAAATGCCACCAGGCATTTCTGCTTACAAGGACAAAAAATACAATATTCAGCTTAAAATATAGATCAAAATTGTTGCAGTGGGGTTAGCCTGCAACCTTCCCTGAAAAACAGCTTTGGCCTGTGGAAAGAATCAGGAACAATAATCCTGATAGATGTTCATAAATGCTGTTTATTTTTCTCACAGCCTCATGGCTGGGCCTGGCACAGACTGACTACCACAACTGCCCAAAATCATGTGAACACCCCCTTAAGTACAGGATTCACTGGGTGGAGTTACATTTGAAAACACCAATGAGGAACAGGATTTAGACACAATAGCACCAGGGAGCTTGGAAACCCCGTGTAACCCGACCATGCTTCCACTCCCAAGGCCCATCCCCCCCAGGGGCACCCCCACAAAAATTAATTTGAAAGGAATACTTACGAGATACATAATAAACTCATATGGCTCTAAAAGTCAGCAGTATCTTTCATTAACAGTAAGAGGACTATGCAAGTGTTACCTTTAAAAAACATTCTGTAATAGCATGCCAATATCATAGCATCCCATGATCTAGAAAACTGTAAGGATGAACTAACATCACACACAACAATATGTTATGTACAACCCCCAAAATGTTACAGAGGAATCAAACTACACAAAGCAGGTTCAAACTTCCTAATGCCCACAACCTGCATTACCGTGCTGCCTGTTTCTTTCATTTGTAACTGAAAGGCTGCAGAAGGAAAAGAAAGGTGCAGTTGCCAATCTGTGCTGCCTTGTGCTGCACTACTCCTTATGCACAGAGAACATAGTGACTTGCAAAAGCCATTGTCTGTTTCTTCTGAGGAAGGGTTTTATTGTACTAAAATCCTGACCTATTTTGTGACTAGTGATCTCGTTTTAGCAGAAAAAATGGTTCCAGTCACCTTCACTGTATCTTTAGACATTTTTATATTATTACCTGCATTGCAGTTTTCTGTAAGATCAAAACAAAATAAAGCATCATTTAAATCCAATCTATTTATATACAGATGGAGCCTCACACTGAGCACGGCATGATACATTCTAAACTAGCCAAGCTGACTGATTAAACCATAAGTGAACTCCTTGATGAAGTGTAGCAACGTAAGGAATCCATCCTGCACACTTCCTTCACTTCAGAAAGGTGTTTCACAAATGCCAGCTTAAGGGCCTTTTCTGAGCAGTTTCAACTACCGACTTTAGTAAACAAACCTGGGAAGTGGGCAGTGTGCTTCATTTTCTGCATCTGTTTTCTCCACCTCTTCAGTGCCACATGCGTTCCACCCCAGTTACACAAAAACCAAGTGCATCGACAGCGTCTTACGGACCCAGAGGATCACACACGGCCCCAAACGAGCACCACTACAAAGTGCCACAGCGCTGTGGTTCAAGCCCTGTGGCACAGCTGCTCTGTCTATCAACTACACAGCAAGGAAAAACTTACAAGAAAACCCCACGTGGTTCCCAAAAATATCCCTGACAGTTCCAAACCACAAGAGAACTAATTCCAACAAGTGGGTTTATTTAGTTGTTTGATTGGTTGGGAGATTTTTCATCTATTAAAGATTTGCTGATTCACAGATTTAAAAGGATGAAAAGGAAAACCTTTTCACCTTTAGAGAGCATGAAACTTCCTGCCAGCCTAAGAACAGTTACAGTAAATGCATATTACTGAAAGAAGCCAGTAATTTCTTCATGAAATCACAATAAAGACTTCCATCAACAAAGGAATACTTGGGCTTTTGGCATCATGCATTACAAACACTTCTATGTGATGGGAGTTCTATCTTCAGTTTAAGTATGACCTGATATTTTTTTCCTTCCAACAGAAGCATTTCCTTAATAATAAATAATTGAAAGTATTAAGAACTTATGATTCAATCAAATTTATACTTTGTGTCAATTTGTCATGTATCCTTTAATTTAAAAAGTTAGCTGTGACATATCCTAACAACAGAAGCTATAGGGTCTTCTCTTTTAGAGATATTTTCTTTGATTTACTCCATGAAAATAGAATTAGCATGCTATAAACACCTATCCCCTTGAGTGAAATCTTTATGAAGTGGTTTTGTAAATACAATTCTTTTAAACAAAAACTTGCAGTTTGGTTTTTGAGATATGCAAAATTTCTAAAAGTTGATAGTTTCAAAACATCACCATGAATCCTGCAAATGGGACTCAGCACTCCAGCATTTTATTCTTATGTCAACCCAAGACAGCTGGACCAAAATGAAAACACGCTGGCAAGCCACTGAAGATGGATGCACATACTCCTGTAAGTTTTCTTCAGGTTTCTTGTCTATAATACACATGGAATTTTATCAAGGGCTGAGGATATGCAAGTTACCATAAACCCAGTTAAAACTGCTGTTGTGGAAATCAAGATCTTTTTAACGTAGGACAGGTTTTACCACTTCTATTGCTATATTCTCTTAAGAGCCTACATTAAAAATTAGCTTACAGCACAAAGAAAAGTTTGCTTGCTTCTGTTTTATGATCCCCAAGTAAAAAAGTTCACGGTAGATACCCTCCTAGAAGACTGCACATTATCATGGCAAATTTTAACACTCCAACTACAACTACAGGTTAGAAAGAAGAAAAAAACTACCTATACTACAGAAAAACATTCTCCAATTACAAACCTAGGAGGTTTGATGTTGAACAAGGCACTTTTGAAACTGCCTTGGAGGCGAATTTCTGACAGCTTCCATCCTTACAGCCAGTGAGGACAGATGGTTTAAATCTGCATTATTTCACTGAGCTATTGAAAAAAATGTAAATTTATTCAAAGGATCCAGATTTGTGTCTTCCTTTTCCTGCAAAACATAAGTGAGAGGGATTGAAGTATACTTGATATATAGAGTGAGATATAATTGCAAACTATAATATTCCAGTAAATAAAGAGCATTGCAAATTCCTATAAGATCAGTATCTCATTTTACCATTCACAGGCCTCAGATAATCTCCAAAAGGAAACCTGTCCCAGGAGACATGGCCACACTGAGCAGTGCAGTGGAAGCATCAGCACATTTATAGAAAGGTTCCAGAAATTTCCTTTACCTTCAGAAAGGCCATGTGTACTGCCAACAAACTTCAGAATCAGCTGAAGATTCATCTGCCCAAGAGCTCCCACCTCACTGCCCCTGATCCAGCTACATCTACGGTGACACCCACGGAAACCTTTGTGTTATTTCTGGGAGTGCACACGTTGTTATGGAGGCTGAGTGCCACTGTTCGCATGGCTCTTCATTATCTCCGAACAGCTTCAGTGGCTGCTCCTGGCTCCACGCTGCCGTGGGCTGTCTGGAGAAAGGCAGGCTAATACCACCACCAGACACCCTGCCTGGCTTAGCAGCTGGCAGCTTGGGCAAACTAGAAGCCAGAAACACAAAGAACTATTTTCTAACAAAAGGAGCACAGCATGGCAGAATCAGACCTCACATTTCTTCTTTGCCAGGTACAGAGGCACAGAAAAAAGTTTATTGTACTTATATTAACTGAGCAGTGGAACAACATTAATGTATTTTTTCAATTTCTTCAAATATTATTAGTAGAATATTCTTGACAAGTTGTTTCAACACAGGACTTTAAGTGGCACCATGGCTTGCTGACACTCAGCATGGAATGTTTTATCTTTCACCAGGAAATATTGGCAAGTATTACATCACTGTCATGGCTTTATGAAGCTGTCTCAACTTACTCACATTTTTTTGAGTCGGTGACTCCAGAACTGAATATACTATTCTAATTCGATTCTAAAAGTGACAGATGCAACGAAAATAATGTCTCTAATGTAGTTTTTTTTCAACAACAAAAATATGTTATCCTTGGTTGCAACATCACCTTAGCAGTGTACATTCAACTGACTATGGATCAGCACTAGTACAATTTTGTAATCATTATTCATCATTCCTCCAAATACCTCTACACTGCACTATCACTTTTAATAATTTTATATTTTCTTCCTGTTCAATGAAAAAGGTCCACTCCCAAGGCGTCTGAAAAAAATTATTAGTGCCTCAAATACAGATAAAACTACTAACTTAGGAATTCCTTTTATTCAAGATCCACCACTTAGCATCCTTTCATTTTTCACCTGAAATCTTAAACAAGTGCTCACAGGAGTTTGTCACATAAAGCACCATTGCCTGTATCAGCCAATCTAAATCACATTAAAAATTATACCAAGCCAACTTGGCAGGATTTATCTTCCATCAAGTCTCTTCAAGAGTCACTAATTATACTTCCCAATTTCAACTCTGTTATTCAAGCCTTTTTTCGATCATTCAGTTATTTTGCATGGACTGAAGTAAAGATGAAGATTCTAAGTCATAACAAATGGAAAAAGCGTTAATTTTCTTTTTAATCTTTTGGAGGAAACCTTTTTCATTTTTCTGAAAAAGAACCAACAAAATGTCAGTTTCCAAATTCTTCTTAAAGCAATCTTTAGAAATAAATCTTTGAAAATTAGATGAGTTTTCTGAATGCTTTTCCAATTTTCTTAACATTTGCTGTGCTCATTTGGTAATTTACCATACAATGTTTTTATGTGTAATTTTCTTAGTGTATGTACATTCCATGTATTATTAACTGCATCACCAATCACAAGTGTGATACGGATGTGTAATTTAATTCATCCTCACCCGGGTTGTGGTAATTGCACACATCTATTCCATTTCAATATAACAGAACATGTTAGTTATTTCAAGTACATTAAATCAACTCAATACCATTATCAAACTATACCCATTTGACCAATACCTTCATGTCTTCTAATTAATTTAATCATATTTCTTTAAGCGAGCAGAGTACTGTCAAAGTCTTTGCACTGACCTCTGACAGACTTCATTTTCAGTCTGGATGAGGTACAAATTAGCTTTTTTAGTACAAATTTTTTTTAGTACAAATTAATTTTTTTGATTAGTAGTATTCGGGCTACAACTGGGTCAGGTATTGTCTTCTAGGATACTCAGGCATTTTGAAATTACTTTCAATTTAGTTGAATGCTGGATCTAGCATGAAAATTTCATGAACAAATTTCCATGATCTCTATAATAAGGTATATTTTTATTTGTTATATATAAATAAGCTTTTACAGAACAGTCATTCTGTTCTTGGGTCTGATCATTACAAAGCAGACACCCACTGTTACCATTTTGCACTACAGTTCTTGCAAGATTTATCCACTGTCACTAGAAGCTTCCCAAGCTATTGGTAATTCCAATGGCTAAAACTCTATTTGGCATGAACTATCATTTTCTTCCCCTTCTGCCACATAAGTCTTCCCCAATATGCTAAATATTGAGTCATGAGAGTCATGCCAATGGGTTTCAGTGTTGCCCTGCTAGTATTTATTCTATTTATTAATTTTTCTCTGTGGTTGCTGAGCAACTTTTAGAACACCTTCTAAACACAATCTTACGCGATAATGCCAAGAAACTGTTAATTCGAATGAACCATGTTTGTTTAATTTACTTTTTAACTTTACAGCCTTCACTCTAGTCTTATTTACAAGAAGGAATACATCAGAATCATTGGGATGGGCTTGAAAATTGTTCTACTCTGTGGCCCTACTGCAGCATTCCTTCTGATATCTATTTTGCTAAAAGTATGCTGCCCTCTCACTGTGACTGAGTTTAAATCCCTTCTCCTTCTGCCCCTGAAAACCATTTCCCCCAACCACAAATAAAGTCTCCTCTTCTGAACTGATGATTAGCCTGGAGAGGAGCTAAACTATATTTGACATAATTTTTTTCTTAAGAAGCTTTGATTTTATGCAGTGGAATATCTTTACTCTCGGGAAAAATTTCTTTGTTAGACCTTTACACGTATCTGTTTAAAGATTTGATTCAGTCCTAGATTATTTCCTTCTCTGAATAATTTTGCATATTATATTTTAAGACTTTCTTGTGTCAATGAGCATATTTTGTTTGCACAGAATTTCATTAGGTATTAAAAGAAAATAAATAAATTCAGAGCCTCTTCCCTCAATGCATTTGCAGTTTCCAACTTACATCTTCAAGCTATTCTTCTCCAAATAGCATCCAGATGTCTCTGTCTGTACATGTTAGTAGCATGTAAATATCAAAAAAAGTCAAATCACTATTGATTTACAAGAAAGATAATTAGGGATGAATGTGTAGTAAAGCTTTTTAATAGAATCCTGTCAATCATTTCCAAGCACTACTTTCTCATTATGTATTTGCTGAAACCATATGATGGAATTCTGCTGGTGACATTTGAGTGATAGTGACTTTGATTTCAAAGGAAATGTTTCAGGTTCATTTCATTACCTTGGAAAAGTAAAAGCAAATTTGCCTTATAAAAAGCAATTACTTCTTAGCTGACCAGTGCACAATAGCAATATAAAAAAAGACTTCTCATTCCACTATTCAAATCCTAAACTAGCAAACTACTGTTTGATTTTGCTTTAAACCAATTTTACCTTGTTTGAATTGCCAAACCATTTAATCTTCATAAAGTAGGTTATTATAATGGAGATCATATTTTATTGGTACAGTACACCAGCCTGGGACAAACAGGGGGGTTTTGTGGTTTGGGTTTTTTGGTGGTTTTTGTCTGTTTGTTTGCTTGTTTTTATCTTTGGAAGGAATGTTTAAAACTGCAATATCCACAGCCCTGAGGTATGCAACATTTTGAAACTTTTTATAAATACCTGCAATAAAAAGTATTCCAACAATAATAAACAAATACAGGAATTCATGCTGTATGTGTCATATAGCCAACAACACCTCAGATGATATAGAAAATATTACATTTTTCTTCCCACTATTTTTGTAAGATCCACAATAAATAGGAGTTGAATACTTCATTTACATGGTTTCTAAAATGAGTTGTCTAAATCCAACCTTTGTTCCCAGGCTTGATAACCATAATTCACAATTACTTACATGGCAACAAAGGAATAACATTTGAAGAGGATTCAGCATAAAGAATTATAACTGCAACCATTTCAGGTAATTCAAGTACCAAAAATTCTCTTTTCCTTAACATTTAAGCACATATTGAGAATATTGCATCTTATGTTACTTACTAGTCATGTCTACCAATTTAATTACAATTTCCTTGGAGTTTTCAACATGAGGTTACTGAGCATCATCACATTATTCTTCAGCATCTTCTATTATAAAGTCACACTGAAAAATAAATAGATCAATATGCAATTATAAGCATCAGCAACAAGCATATCATTCAGCAAGTCTACACAATTCATTAGAAGAAATTGAAAGAAAATCACAAGAAGTTGCCATGTTCTCTGACCATAATTTAAAAAGTGACTAAAATAAAATCCCTAGTTATCCCTGTAATACAGCATGTCTAAATGTATAAATTATAGGTAAGAAACACAATTCATGGGCTTTTTAAATCTCTCCAATTGAAATAATCTAAAATTAAGATGCATAAAGTGAAAATAAAAGTAAGTGGAGAAACCATTAAATCAATAGTAATAAAAACCAGGAATTCAAGAAAAAGCTTTAGAGAAGAAGCAACATTTTGAGCTAAAAGCAGAGCACTTTCTTTCTGCATTTGAGTCCAAGATATGAACTGATATGGGTTAGAAATTGGAGATTTTAAGAGGTAGTCCCAAACTAATTTCTGCATTTAAAAGGTGATGTAGAATGAGTTTGCAGCTTTGACTTTAGGAATGAAGAGGCATTTAACACAAGCTCCATTGTTGAGGACTGTACAAAATTGGAGATTAACACGTAATTGTTGCACTTGTGGAAAAGGTTAAGGAGAGACTGCACTTAAGCACAAACAATGAAAATATTTCAGGCAGTCCCACAAACCCACTGAAGCCTCTGTTTTCTGCTTGCCTTTTGTACATGATGCACACGGAGGGGCCGCATTAGGACTGAGTTTATGATCTGATAACAGACAGAGTTAAGCGTTATCTCGTACGAAGTGATGCAATTCATCTTTGTTACTAGGCTGCAGTAATCTCCTGGCCACACAGCAACCTTCCTCTTAAGAAAAGGTCTGATTACCCTGTTGCTTCGCACATAACCCAATTAATTTTCCCCTTTGCACACACGTGTAAACCTAAAATATTCTGGGACCAACAGATACAATAAGGAGCTGCAGACCAATGGAGAAAGAGCAGACAGACTGTGCTAGTGATCAGGGGAAACTAACTTCAATTGTGTACCTAAATTTGAAAGAGGAGAAATCATCAATGCCGTGGCCTTCCAGCAAAGGACTTGAAAGGCTCAAGAATCATCATAACCATAAACAGAAAATAAACACATAAAAATATTTTTCCCTGACAAAAGGCATGTCTACACTTCTACATACTAAAACCTAAACTTAGCTGAAATAGAAAACTTGGATTTTAGATCATCAGAAAGTGAAAGGAGAAAACATACCTCACAAATGTTCTGTAAACAAAGACAACATTGAACTTGTCTGCTAATAAACCAGCAGTGCATAATCCAGAATCTGAAGTAAAGTCATCAACAACGTAGTGTCATATAAAGGAAAACTGAAAATCCTTCCATTTAAAAGAGCATTATATTGTAAGTCAACAACTTAGTTTCGTACAGAGGTGCAAACAATCCCTTCCACTGAATAACAGACATTACAAGGCCAAGCAGAAATGAATTAACACTGTCCTTGAATCAAGATAAATGTCAAATGAAATTGTACATCATCCTCAGGAAAGGAAAAAACAAATTATGATTCTCAGATATAAATATTAAATGAGGGGAACCAGATATTTCTGAAAGAGTGCTGTGTTTAAATCACTGTAGAACAAAAAATTAGTACTGTGAGATTCAAAGGGATTAAAACCACTTAGCTGCAAAAATGTATCAAATAAATAGTTAACATAATATGCTGGCTACATAGAAAGTGACAAAGATACTTCAAATAGAAAAGCAATTTAATTACTTCATTGAAGGAATTAAATCTCTCCATAAAAAAAGAAAATATTTTTCCACCATTCTTTATTCAATGACATTCCTGTTTCAAATGCATGTCCCTGCATTTTCCAGATTTTTTCAATGAGAAACTTAAACATTTTTCGTAATAATATTTTGATTTTATAAATTGTTATCCCCTCTTCTTAAGCAAAGTATCAAAGTTTTACAAGAACAAAAATAGAAATTTTGGGGGTTTTCTATATTGAAAGGTATTTTAATTTGTGCTACATAGCAGCTTCCTTCTATTACTTCCAAAGAACAGTAGAAAATAATTTGAACTGGGCTATCAGAAAACTTCCTAATATACTGTTGCTTTATCTGCACTATGCCTATGACCACTTTTTATTCATAAATTATTTCTCCATAATGCAATCATTGATTTGATTTGAAGCCCTTAATAATTTCATGGGAAAAAAAAAAACTCAACAAAACACACACCACTGATATGTAAAAGGAAATTAATATAAATGGAAATCAAAGACCCTATAGTAATAGAACAGCAACAGCGATTTCAGCAGTAACAGGAACTCTTCTCCACACAGCTAAAATCAACTACAGAGATTTGTTTCAGAGAATTTTAATGATGTTTGTGGATTTCCTGTCAATAAAAGAGCCTTAAGAGCAATTCCTCTTTAGCAAAGATATGTGGTTTTCAGCTATGTAAATCATGGCACTTCCAGCAGCAAAAATGCTGCAATAATGTTGGTTGTCAAAAGAGATTATACCAGTTAAAATAAATCAAGGGAAAGAGGTTACAAACACCTAATAAAACTCAACTTCAAAGATGCCAATGATGACAAATCCTTTGACATGTTACCATGAGCAGGTTTCTGTAATACTGCAGCTGAAATTCTTACTACCAGTGGATCAGAAAGGCCACAAATGTTCACTGCCTCCCATTGTCCTTTTACCTTCTATAATTTCAGCCTGAATTACAAAACATTTTCCTTACCTCTGAGGGAAAAATATAACTCACACAATTTTTAAACATATACTACATCAAAGTGGTTACAGAGATTCCAGGAATCTCAGCATAGTAACAGAGGCATACAATTAAATCCGTATCACAGCAGACATAATAACCTGCTGCTGTTTGAGCAGAATCAGGTGGATGCTCATTAAAATCTAGAGTTGGAAGTTAAAAGGAAGAACTCGGAGAAGTCAAGCTGTCCTCAGGTCTGAAACACTTTTTGATGCAACATAGAGGTGATCAAGTCAAATTCAATCAAAGGAAAAAATGAATAATCAAATTATTAAAAAAAAAAGACAAGGGAAAAAAATCACCACATCATAAAGGTAAAGATTAAGGTAAAGCATGCCATAAAACTTTTTTTTTTCTGATTGATTGAATTTAGTGCTTCTGAAAGGGAGTCAGATTGACATCAGCAGAAACCAAACCCTTTTGTTCCCAGAACAAGCTCAGTACAATCAGCATTAGAAAGCACAAACTCCTGCCACTGACCAGCCACACAGCTAAACCCAGACCCGGCAGGGGCAACCTTCCTGCAGGGATAAAACAGAAATTCATTTTCTGTCTTCATCCTAACCTTGTTCTCTCCTGCAAGACTCTCAGCTAGTGAAATAGCTAGTAGGGGTTGGTATGACCTAGTTTATAGATATCTGTGTTGCAGAAGAGAAAGACCAGCAACTGATTTTCACAGGACATTCAATAATCATCACACCCGTTTACGGCCAAAAGTATGAATTTTTGTTACATTAACAAACCTTAAGAGAAATGTGGATTCAGTCAGTAACCACTAAATATTACACACACCTGCATTTTCTGATGAGGTATGTGCTACCTGCCAATTTTGGCCTAGTTATGGCCAGACACTTATAAAAATCCAAGTAACTCCATTGTTCGATGGCACAAAGATACCCTCTCTTGTCTGCAGCATGGAAACACCTACCTATAAACTATACATGGCCTGAGCAGTGAGTTTTCCTCACTGCAGAGTCCAGTTTTCTCAGTCCTTTTGCGATTGCAGAGCTGCCCCCTCGCCTTGGCCGGGGTCAGCCCAGCACTGACACTGCTCTCCCTCCCCTTGGTGATTCCAGAGAGATCCCACACACACATCCTCACTCATCGGGACACAGCCCTTCACAAAGGGACAAAATTACAGAATATTATGTCAAAACCTGTGGCAGCAAGACTCAGAAAGACGAGTTTTCATCGTTCTATGATACGCAAAGCATAGGCTCACCCAGACTTGGTTCCACACTGCCAGACAATAATGCAACTCTCTCCCATGCAGCTGACTCTCCCTCTCAGTGTGTCAACCACTGCTTGTGTTGAGTATTACCTTGGAGCACCGGCTGTCAATGCAATAGTCTGCCCTGGCAATCATTTGGTGGCATTGTGCTGCTTCAAATGGTCATCATCTCCAGTGACCTAGTGAGAAAATGAAATGCATTTTCTCCTCTTTCTCGGTTGTTCAAACAGAATATCAATGAAATTTGAAAAGAATTTATACATGCTTCAGGTCAACGAATTCACTTGCCTCCAAGCAGGCATTACAAGCACTGACAGAAGCAGGATCCAAGCAATTAGCAGTCTTGAGAGAAAAGCCCTGATTGGGCTTTGTCAGCAGTATAGTGCAGCTTACAAAGGCATGAAAGCTGCCAAGACCCTGCCACATTCCCACTGATGGAAGCACTTAAAAAATTTACCAGTCAACATGTGGCCCTCCAACCTTCCAATATAAACATTTCATCCATAGTTTGCAGCTTTTACTGATTTTGCAAAGAGATCTTACAGAGGCTGCAATCAAAGCAGCACTTGTCGGGAAAACCTAAGTCATTAAGAAGTGTTATATAAACACACAGAGCCAAGCTCAAATGTCAGAGATCAGTATTAGCCTCTTATGTAAGACCTTGAGTATTTTGCAACAAATGCATGATTATCAAACTATGGCAGATTACTGGGTTACTGATACATATAACACACTTATAAATTGTCTTACTTTCCAGACCAGATTATTTTGATTAACTATGAGTTATATTATTCCTTACTGATATACTATGGAACAGGTAATTTAAAGTAAAAAGGGACACACAGGATTTCTTTTCATACTTAGCCCATTTTCTCTTTAACAAATGTTTAAAACAATATCCATCTTCTGCAAACAAATCTTCCTTTCTTGCTTTCTGCACTTATTTATTAACACTGAAAATAAATAGCGATTCTAAAATGCAAGGTTTTAACTCTAAATACACAGCTCTAAATGTTGAACAGTCAAGCAGAAAAAAGATCTTTCTTGATATACAAAGGGTTTCAATACTGCTGTTTTCCCTCTTTTCTACTAAGGAAATACTAAGTGACCCTCACATGAATCCACAGTATTTATGTTATTATTTGTAAAAGTATGCATCTGAGCTTCGACTCTGAACATGTTTTAATCCCTTTACTCTTTGTTTTCTTTAACAGTGTACAGATAATTGGCTAAGTTTCTCTTAAGTTTCTGCTATATATGCATACTCATTTAAGCCTTTTGTATCTCACACTGCGTAACTAACTCCTGTGCATTTACCTAGCTCTGGTTCAGAACTCCAACACCCCTCTACAGCTCTCTTGAAAGCTCCAGGTGCAGCTCTACACAGCAGTGTGCCACTGCCGAAGGGAAAAGCCCAGGGCCTGAGCCATGTAATAAGGCCCAAAGAGACCCAGATGGCCAAGGAACACTCTCTTACCTTCAGGTCTTCTTTGGGCACTACAAAGACTCCTTGCCACAGATCTCAGTGTAAAAATTCAGACTTCTTCCCTATCCTTGCCATACTGAAACATTTGTTTTTTTTCCCAATAGCCCAGTGCAAGGCAAGAGGGAATGCCTTCAGTGGAGGGTGTAGGCCTGGGCAGAAGGGAAAAATCAGATAGCTTGTAGGCAGGCTTAATTTTTATTATTTCCCCTTGTGTTGCTGTTAATGAAAAGCAAATATGCACCACTATAAACATTAAGAGGCCTGGGAGACACCACAGCCTTAAGCTTACAAAATGGACAAAATAGTTTTCAGGGTCTAGAAAAGAAACTGAAGACAAAGTACCACTACAAAGGGGAAGCTCATTAAAGTTAAGCCTGTTCAAGGTAGCAAGAATGTCAGTGAAAGAAATAACTCTCCAAATTATTCGCTGCATAAACAGGTTATGCTTGGGCAAAACGACTCTCCTTGTTCTCCACTGAGGAAGCACATGTCAAACTCTAGGCTGAGAGCTCTTCCAAACAGTTGACAGCATGAGCAGTTCAGATTGCCAGCAGCAATGTGTTTAGTGTTACAGCATTTGCAGATATAGAAATTAAATTTATTGCAATAATTTTTAGTGGTGAACCGAAGTAAGAGTATTCATAAAATCAGACATTGTTTTGCCTGGTATTGACAGCTCTACCAAGCTTTTCTTACTCCTGAGAGGACCAGAGCTCAGAGCATACAAGGCTGACAACACTGCTGTGTAGGGCACAGACAGACTTGTTTGTGCACCTGGGTCTGAGCTGTCTGAGGGGTTACCATCACATCCCCTGAAACATGGGGACTATTCACAAGAGGAAGAAGTCCTGGGTTTTAATTGTCACCAAAGGGGTTATAAGCAACTTCTTGGTCTGCCCTGCACTAGAAGCATTGCTGTGGTTCAGTGAAGGATTACTGGGTTTCAGCTGAAGGGAAAACTGAACAGCAGAAATTCAGATAGCTTTCAACTCAATTGCAAGAGCAGATTTCACAGTACTTCTTCTGCAATCGTCAGTTCATATATTAGGATTTCCCTTGGACTCCAACTTGTTTGGTAAATATCATGGAGGAAACTAAGTGAACAAAAGAGTATTTTATTTCATTCTATCTCCATTATTCAATGTGATGCCTCAGGTCTATAATGCCATCTCAAAAACCTGCCATGATACCCCATTTTTAGTTCTTCATAAGTTTTTTCTGTGAAGTTTTCTGCTGTATAATGTGAATGATCAACAGCCACCAATTAATTTACCACCAGGATGTAAAGTTGTATTCCCTTCTCTCTAGTGGAGAACTAAGTACAGAGAGTACCTGTACCCTGCTAGAACAGGGTGACACCGATGTGTCACAGAGGCATTCGCAGCGTTTGAACAAGCCAGGAGCAGTTTGTCTGCGACACATGTGAACTCACAGGACTATTAATCCTGCTGCCCAAAGCTAGCTATGCTACATTTGCCGGTGTTTTGGTTGTCCTCATAACCCAGTGTCCCCACAAATGTGAAGGGTTTTATACATACTTGAGGAATGTGCTTTAAAGTAATTCCTTTTTCCTGAGTATTTGGCATTCTACAGCACTTTGAAAGACGCCATTGATATCACGTAACCCAGTACGTGGCAGTTCTGCAAAACCAGCCCTTGGATTCAATGAGAAGTTTAAGGTCCTTACTGCTCTCCTGAAGAAACCCTGTGAGTAGGGGCAGAAAAAAAAAAGGTTACTGAGAGATGAAAAGTCACCTAATTCACAGGAACTTGGCTATATAATTATATTAATTACTTTAAGCAGATTTCTATTAGTAGGTTAAATTTATCACGTGGCTTCACGTGACAAAGCAGAGGATTTCCAAGGTGACTTCTAATTGCAGTGGCTTGTCTTTTCACTATCAGATTCTCCAACAGATAGAGAAAACACCCTACATGCAATATCACCCTGATATTTTCATCATATATCCTCATAATGAATAAAGCAACATACATTTTGTTGGTTGGAAATTATGTTACTCTCTTTACTTAAGACCATACCACCCTTTTAATGCACAAATAAAGGATTTGCCAAACTCTTCATATGAAATTGACTGTGAGATACCCAAGTCACACGTCTGCATAGTTAAGACCTCTTTCCAAAAGATGCCATCATCAGCCTGCTACTAGAATTCCTATAAATCAAAAATACTCTTTATATGGTTTAGCATCTGTGTAAAGTACATAGCAGCTATTTGAAAGCTGTTGGTACTGTGAGATACACAGTGTTGAAATAACGCAGGGCAGAACTCAGATGGGGTAAAAGAAGTGCAAGTTCCCTCTGTGTTTCTTTACACAAATCAGTAGCCCCTGAATGCTTTTTCGGATGCGTGGTACCCAGTAACAATCATAATCCTAAAAGACAATCCATGGGAAAGCAAATCCCAGGCAAGCTCTGCTGTTTCAAATCATGTCATACAGTCATATTACTTTTTAAAAAACATGTATTTTTCCTCTAATAATTTTTCATTTATGAACTAAATCTTAAATATGAAAAACATATATGCAGGTCACTCAGATGATAAAGGAACGTTTCCTATATTATGATGAAACAAAGGTGATGACTCACTGTCAGCTTCTGTAAGTACTTTTTGAAATTGGTTCTACTGATTACAGGGAAAACAAATTTCCTTCAACCATCTGCTTTTTGTTCTATCGAATAAGATAACACATTTGGCATCTATTTGGGATGCATAACTGGATTTATTACAGTTTCATATTTTATTATGCAATTGATTTGTAAAAGTCTCAAAAATATGGAAAATGCTCTGATGTATTCTCCTCTTTTGAAAAGATACAGATTACATATATATGCAGACTACTGCTGCAATTGAATGTCTTTTACTAATGACAATACAGTGATAAAGGTCAAATTAACTTCCATTCTTGTATGCTTTGTTATTTGTAAAATCATTTTTATCCTAGGGTTTTCTGAATAATGGTTTAAAAACACTCTTTAAATATTAAACATACCAAAATATTGATGGATTAAATGAGACCTAGTTTCATAATCATAATGCACAGTGTTTAGTGCACAATGTTTTCTTTGAGTGTGCTTAGTACTGGCTTTCGAGAGGATCCCTTGCATTTTAAAATAGACTCAGTTTCATTATCATAGATGTTTCCTCCTTTTGAAAACATTTAGTGGTTCAGATATATTTTTTTTAATTTCCTGGATACTAAACCCCTGGTGGGATAATCTCTTACCAATCCATATGGGGAAGGCAGTTTTGCAGATCAACAAATCCTACCATTATTTGATTTGCTCTAAGAACAACTTAATTGAAACAACACAAAGTCATTAAGAAAGGTTCTTATGCACATCCTAGTTAATGTAAATGACAGACAGCTTAAAATAATAACAATTTTGTTATGACCAGCAGGTGACCCCATTCTCATAATAAGTAAATCCAGGATTTTCTAACCTATACAGAACATTCTGGTAGGTCACAGGTGCTGGTAAGTTTTGTACCAAAGAAATGGACTGGTTACAGTGATACTGCATGAAATACAACACACATATACACGGAGTATGAAATAATGCTGCTACGAAACAGGCAGATGCCATAAGCCAGGTAAAGGATTGAGGCAATGGAAATTCACTTTTGAGATTTTATGTTGAATGAGGTTTTCATTTCAATATATGCATTAAAAAGAATTTTTTGGGGTTGTAAAAATAAAATAATGAAACTGCAGTGACTCATCTAGGAAAAAAAACTGTACAAACCTGAAGCTTTTATCACCTTTGCAACTAAAGCAAGTATTTAGCATTCAGCCAGCAAAAGAGAGACTTAAGTCAAAGAAATTAATAGGCTACTGAAATATACTCAGGACCACAAAAAAGTCTGTCAAATTCAGAGACTTTCTTGTCTCTAAATGTGCGCATATCTTACTCAAGCTGCTTTGTGTTTTGATTCTTCTGAACAAACTGTTTGTGAAAAAGTCATTTCTTACCTACAAAAAAGAACAGATTTTAGTACTAGGCTTTAGGCAGTCAAGGCTCCTAAATTCTCATTATGGACTTGAAGATATTTCTTAGTGGAAGGCAAGTTTTTTGGAGTAGAGAGAGAAAAAATAAAGATTTTCTAGTGGGCTTTTACTTAAATCCTTCAAGGTAGAAGGAATTGCACATTTTTTAACTTTATTTCAGAAAGAAAAGAAAACCTATACTTTTAAAGGAGGGGAACCCTATGTCTTGAAAAATCTTCCAGTCAAAAAATCTGGTCAGCTGTTCACTCTGAAACACAATGAAAGAGTTCACTCAAAAACGATTGTCAATACCCATGGCAATTCACTCGTTATCTTTAAACAGCTTTGTTGATACTTTCTCACAACACTCATACAATTAAGTTTTTCTTCAGGAGTGTCTACAGAAAGAGAATTTCAGTGTTCTATTTACAAATGCTTGTGACCAAAAATACTTGCATAGCCTACAGCATTTGCATACTCAAGGAGTAGAAACAGGATCCCACAGCGTATCCAAGCAACTGTACCTAACAAGATATGGACAACAACAACAAACTATCCTTGAATATCTAGGAATGACATTCCAAAGTAAAATTTCATACCATTGAACTGACATATTCAACTCACAAAGCAAATAATACCAAGGGCTAAAATAACCAACTTGTTTTCTGTAAATTATTCTCTCTGTCCAGGTATTTTTCCCATAACTGCAAATCCCATGGTAACACAGGTAAGGTGTTTTGTGAGTTATAGAAATTGATTGCTGCATCCAAATAGTGAGTTTTTGTTCTTGAGACAGCAGCTAAGTTTTTCTAATATGCCACAAGCTGGTGTGTTCCCTGCATGGAAATGATGAATCCACCCCTCACATCTTCACTGGTGGATTTTCTACACAACAGGTATTGTGCTTACCATCATGTCTCTGAGAACGTCTCCTTACTAACAAAATCAGTTTGCCATTTATTCTAGTTTATTCTCTGATCTCCTGGACCAAACCACATTCTTGATGCAAACCAAAATAACCTGTGTTCAAGTTCCAACACAAACTATCATACAGTTTGTATGTGTTTCAAAAATATTGTTTATACTTCAAATTATTGAACTAGTATTATTGTGATTACCTGATCTGATCCATACATTTTTTAACTGGCATATCATACATACTGTGTTTTAGTAGTTCTCTGTGAAATCCAATAATTACCCTATGTTTGGATGCTTACACCATAAAAAAAGTAGAGCCAAAGATGGCTTGATTGCTCAGCAATTGAAGCAATTTTACTTATTCTAGAGAAACAGTACTGGGCACCAAATCTGCCAGACCATCTCCCATGAAGTATGACTCAGGAAGCAGATCACTTTCTGGGCAGTAAAAATACAAGTTTAAGAAGGCTTCAGAAAAGTAAACACTACTGCATAATGGTTTTTACTTTTATTTACTTCCCAATTATTACTATTCTCTGTTTTCCAATTCACTCATTCAGAATTGCTTAATGTTCCAAATCACACTATAATCTTTCTGAAAAGATATCAGAAAATAAGTTCGTAAAAAGACCAGAACTGTGCTCCTAACTAAAGGGCAGACAACTGCAAATCGTGTTGACAAGACTCACTGGTGTTACTGAAAACAAACTACTGCAAAATTGGAATGGTTCACAATTAGTTTTTCCATACTCTACATTATCTTCTCTTCTTTGAAGCAATACAGCTGCTTATTCTGCATCTTTGTTATCCACCCTATATTCTATCAAAACCAGAGCCTAATAATAGCAAAAGAACAGTTATTCCTCATTGGAATAACTGAGAATACAATCTCGTCAACAATACATTGCTCACACAGTGGGAAGTATTCTTTGTTCTATTTGTGTACCATGACATTCAAAGCAACTGATTTTACTTTTGTTATCTAGATGAACAAAATTGGTTTCTCATTAAAACGTGCATTGGGTCATCCAAATATACTGGGTTTAAAAGTTTAGATGTTCTTTAATAGAAATCATGATCCACTGCTGCCTGTGAGATCACAGCTGGTTACTGTGAGGATGCTGACAGTGCTGCAAATAGAGGATTATTACTCCAGGTGAGGGGAAAAACTGCAGGGATAGTTAAGCTGTAATAAGGTGTAAAAATCCTGTTATTTGTGAAAAAGCTGCAGAAAAAAAAAACAAATGAGAAGAAAATAGGCTGCAAGTAATACATACACACAGAATTGTTTAATCACACTGTTTTCTACAAGGCTCACTCAAACAAAAGAGTATCTGTGTTATGTTGACACATCTGTAAGCTTAGAGTTAGTTACAAAGGGTCAAAACTCTCACTGTCATGGGAAAAAACTTACATTTCAGTTCATCCTGCAGGGTCTCAAGATTTCATGGCAAGAAATCACTTTTCAAGTTCAAAGACAAATTAACTAGATTTAAGGCCATGTTTAACACTGAGAACAAAATGTAGCCATCCCTGTAATTCAGACTAAAATAGGATTTCTGCAAAAGATATACCTGGATAGATTTTCCATTTAATTATCTGGTTTATTTCTCTATCTGTATAGGACTGGTGAGTCCATGTAAGTGTATGTAATCATAAAGGAAATCTTAAAAGGCCTAATTTCTACCTTGCTCTATTAGAGTCAGTGCTTGGAAAAACTCAACAAAATTTTTCTTACTCTCTTTGAGTAGAACAGAGCTATAGATCACCTCCACTGACTCCTGATTGTATCATCCAATCTGATGATCCACCAATCTAGGGAGATTGTAAGGGTGGTATTTTAAATTCACTGTCACTTCTGAGCAGATGATTATCACATAGAAGAACCTGAACTTCCCCAAGGGCAATGCAACAGATCATCTGCATCCATGTAATGTATCATTTTCCCTAGGGACATAGAGTGATTGATCGATTGATTAATTGTAGTTATTAAACCAGAATATCCACCCTCTGCCTTGTCACATCTCATTTACGACCTGGATGTTGTCATAGGCAAAGCCATTTTATATAAATCTTTGTTTCAAACACATATTTTTGTTGCGGATGGGAGAATAAAAGCCACAAGATAAATCACAGCAGCAGAATCCTAAGCTAAGCAAATGGAAGAAATTTTAGATATTATTAACTGTGTTCATAGTATCAGTCACAAATTATATGGATAATCATTGCTATTGAAATCAGTAGCAGCAGAATGAAATCACCATTTTCTGGGAATATGGTAACACAAAATATCAAACTATACTTCAACAAGTTGCAGTTATGTCCTGCATGGCCACTGAACAGATTCTATCTCCCCATCCGTGTGACCAGCTGAGGTCTCAATGCACTTTTCCCTTTAATAAATGTTCTGAGGCTGAAAGGATCAGTACCAAAAGCTATACTTGAGAAGAAGTTGAAGAACAAACTTGTCTCTGCTCTTATTTCACTTCCTCTATTCCCATTTCTCAATTTCTTCTTTCTCCTTGGTTTCTTACATCCATCACAATTCACTGCCTCTTGTCCCACTTTTCATTCAAAATCTTACTTAAAGATTTCCTCCATGAAGGACAGAAACAGAAATCCTTTTCAGCACACATTGCTACCATCCACAAACAGTTATTTACTCACATAAAGGTTTCCTTTAGGTCAATCACCAGGGTATCATTCTGTTGTGTTTGTGTTCTTTTCGGTTCACATGTGATCTTGGCAATCCAACTCACTTTTTATTCAGTAAAACCAGTGAGAAATATTTCCTTGAACTTTTAAGATTGTTCAAGGTTTGATTGCTTTTGCTGTTGAACACAGCAAATTCAGAGGAAGGTGGGCCCAAAACTCACTGGGGACCGAGAAATTTCTAATGTCAAATCACCTTTACAGCAATCTCTGTTTAAGCTGGCCTTCCTCCTACACAATGTCTAAAGTGACTTCAATCTCTACCATGTTTTTGATGGACTCAGAAGCTCTCTCTTGTGAGATTTCAGGCAGGTGACAATTTTTATACCTATTGTTTACTTTGAAATTTTGACAGCAAACTCCAGTGTCCCATCTACATATTCCAACTATCATAACAGACAAAAATAAACTAATTTACACCGAATCCATAAGTTGACAGAGTCCTTCCTAATGATGAGAAGCTGAGCTGCTTTTTAGTGTCTATCAATTAAAATCACCCTTTTCACACAATTAAACATGTAAGAGTCAATATGTGAATTACTCTCAGCAGCCTAAAAAGTCTCCATTAGAAAGACAACCCTCTTCTGCTAGCCATTAATGATGTGTGTATCATGGAAAAATGAAATTGTTTGAAAGACTAGTAAATATCAAACACTGTCCAGATTTTAACATTAGTCAAAGCCCACATAAGTAAACCTAAAATCCAAATCCATCATTACTTTATGTCACGTTTGCTGATATAGCAAACTCCACTGTAACCACTCCTCACTTCATTCAGAACAAGGTCCCTAAATATTTAAGTCCTAAAAAACATAACAAACACCTCACTTTATTTTCTGAATCTTCCTAAGCAGACGAAGACACTACTGCAGCAAAGAGAACTCAAGTTTTACATTCTCACAGAATCATCAACTACTTAGTAAACAAACTGATAGTTTCCTTTTCCATCTGACAACAGGAAATAGTCCCACACAGGCCACATTACAGTGTTCGCCTCATACAGTGATTTAAAAATAAAATATTAAAAATCACTGCATAAAACCACAACCAACCAAACTGTATCATTGCTCCAGGATAGAGCATTGCTCCAGTTTACCTCAGCTTCACCAGCAGAGTGTAGTAGCCTGCAAGAAGAAAGAAAATACTTTATCTTTGAAATTTCCTTTTCCATTCAGGCTCAGAAAATAAAAGCAAACAAAAACAACAACAACAAAAAAGAGATAAAATTCTCCAGACTATTTTACACAAACTCCAAGCAATACTATAAGCAAAGAGTCTCTAGAGAGATTAGGATGCTTATACTAATTGTAATTAACATTTTAACGTTTTATAAATAAGCCATGGGGCAACTGAATCATCTCGTGAAATTACGGTGCTTAGGATATATTCCCGAAAGAATAAACATTTGAGTTTGGCAAGTTCTTTACTTGCATTGCCTGAGGCACCAATAGGTTTATCCTTCAGATGGCTAAAGCTGGGATTTCTCAATATCATGTAAAGCTCATGATGCCCTTCAAGAAACAAAAATCAACCTGCTCTTGCAATGTAACTTTGTCTAACGCAAAAAAAAATGAAATGAAAGAAGTTCTTTTCTTCTTCTTCTTTTGAAATTGTAGGGAGTAAAATTGCTGGTTCACAGTGTTTAAATTGGGGTAAAAATCCAGGTCAGCAAGGGAGGGTGTGCCTGAGTGAAAATCTGTATTCATTTACAAAGGCAATTCACCTTTGCAGACAGAAATCCTTTAGGTGATACAGAGCTCTACCAAGGAAAAGAATACTAACCAAAGGGAAAGAATAAAACAGAATTATGCAAACAAGATGGCAAAGAGTTTCTTTGAAACTAGAAGAAAGATGTCTCAGACACAGTAATAAGAGAAAAAACAAGTAACATCAGCAAATAAGCATAAAACTTATTATTACCCACAACTTACAGCCTGTAAGTGTCATGGTTAGGAGAGAATGAGTTAAAGATACGTGGTGGATGAAGGATTTGGGAGAGACCAAGCTATGTCTTCATCACCAATGTGGGGACTTGTAATGAAGGGGATCTTTTCCCTGGAAAGATCAAATGAAGGTTTTATTTTTATCATATTCCATTTTGTGAGGGAACAAAACAGTTAATGGTTGGGCAGAACGGTTACACAGCTTCTTCACTGACCAGATGAATACCCTGGAGCAAGTAATATCATCTGTGCAATTATCAATAAACAAAATAGTTTATTGCAAGTCCCTTGAAGCAGAAGCTGTGCTCTGTGTGTCTGTACAGCTCCTTGGACAGCAGTCTCACACGGGCTTGGCAGACCACACTGTAATTTGGTTCATCAGTAGCAGTAAAGACACAACATGTGGAAACTGCCTGTGAGACCAAGGCTTTCAAATCACTCCAGCAGTGAGAGGTCACAATTTTAGAAGATCTCCTTTTATTTTTTTTTTATCCCCTACATAACTAAAGAGGTGACAGTTCAAGAGATGCTAAAAGATCCTTTCAGCCAGAGCAGTGTGCAAGATTTTGTTTGATTCCAAAATGTTCATAATACTGCAGGCTGCTAAAAGGATATAGGGTGATACATGTCAGAAGTATGTCCCTCAGAAATCTAAGTTACTAGAAAAAGAAAAACAAGGAAAGAACTTCAGATCCCTATGAATTGCCTTTCCCCAACATGTCTTTTCATCCCCAGTATCAACAAATAACCCAAATATAATGAATTTCTTGTCCAGTGAGTGGTTATTTCCACATTACCCCCTCCATCCCTATTTCTGTAGGGTCGATTCTTCACTTCTCAAGACAAACCAGGGACACTGACAAGATAAGAAACGTGCAATATGGAATGTCAGTGACTTCTGAAGGTTGGCTATCAGCTCAAGAGGTAGAACAGAACGGTGAGTGATGCTTTGAAGCAAACAGAGGGGTTTTTTTTCACTCCAATGGATTCAATTCACTTCAGTGAATTCACTCACTGTTTGATTGTCCTTTCAAGAAAGGATCCTCCAAAGAGAAGGATCCTATTAGAAAGAGTGGAAATTTAAAATGGTTAAAGCAAGAAGGTACCTCACTGTATTCATGAACATGTTAGAGTCCTTATGCAAACTCCAATTGCTTGGTTTTACAAACCAAGAAAAGGAATACGGAGTTTCCATGTTCATTTACCTTTTTTATGACAATGGATTTGGTATTAAGTACTCAACAGAGTAGATGATCTATAAGGGGTAATAGCTTCCCTACAATTCTTCTCAGAATATATTTTAGCTGGAAGAGAACAAAAATAGAAGTGGAGTCACAGATGGGGGATTGTATTTTTCAGAGTCATTGGTCCAAGCTGATTTGGAGTCAATTACTTTGTTATGTTGAGGTTCTGGCCAGAATTCAGATCTTAGCAAAACATGCCTATCCCACATCCGCTATCTTACTGATTGCTGGAAAAAGATGCAGAGTGGAAATAACATGACCTAATAAAATCCTGAATGAAATAAGGGAGAAGGAGAGTATCTAGTGGAACTGAAAAAAATCTGTGAACATTAAGGCAATGGCTAGGGAATGTTTAAACACTCTTTGGGCCTAGTGCACAGATAGGTTCTCAGTGAAATAAACTAGAACTTAGTCACAAGTAAAGACAGAAACGTGTAACATTCAGCACAATCTTCTTCAGCCACTGTTAACTGGTGAAGAAATTCGAGAAATTGCTTTTACTTTGGGTTTTGGGGGTTTTGTCCCACAGCAGGTACCTTCTCAGAATTACTT
Source organism: Platysteira castanea (assembly GCA_013397175.1). Taxonomy (NCBI): domain Eukaryota; kingdom Metazoa; phylum Chordata; class Aves; order Passeriformes; genus Platysteira; species Platysteira castanea. The sequence continues at coordinate 59,218 of VYXC01013412.1, read as the reverse complement.
GGAAAGACTTTTCCACATATTGCTGGACAGGTATGCCAGTGGTTCTCTGGGACTACAGAAATGAAACACCAGTCTCACTCCATTCGAATTTTGTGCAAAAATTTCACATGCACTCATCTCTCTAAAACTGCCTTCGAACCAGCACGGGTCCACATAGTGTGAAGCAGTAGCATTTTTCTGACACAAACTAACAATTACCTAAGAATATCCTGAGTAATGAGAAGAGAAATGGTAGTTATGGCACTCCTACTTGGAGCGCCAGGACAATGCATGCTCCTCAGTGTCTCTGAAAATTGTCTTCTTTTGCTGTCAGATATTCAGAATACAATAACACTACCTTGTAATAACAGAAGACAATTCTGTTTGATGTGCTTCTTTCATTCAAACTAAATTAATTCAATTTGATATCAAATCTTACAATGCAATATTTTCCTTTTGGAAAGACTTCCTGCTCTTTTCTGATTCTGTGTTTCTTATCCACAATTTGATATAAGCTTTCTTGAACATCTCAGATCTGTAGACAATTCTACAGGTGAGAAGAGTTACACTAATTGCTTTGTTATAGTTTTATGTCTGCAACAAAAAAAAATTTAAAATTACATTTGTGAAATCTTAACTCTTTAAATATGGAATAAGCACTATTACAAGTGCTCTCCTATGGATTTGAATGAATGGCTGGAGAAGAACCTTGGGTTAGCAGAGACCAGAGCAAGTAAATCATGTTCCCACACCTGGCTCAAAGTTTCCCTCCCTCACTTCTCACTACTGCTTGTCAAAGGCAACAACAACAGTAAATAACTTTCCAAAACTGGTTTCCCTGATTGAGTGAATTGGAGAAAACATGCTGATCTTTGCAAGAAAAATGCAATTCAACACATACCACTAGCCCACAAATTTCTGCAGAATTCAGGGAGCTGGGGAAAGGGCACCTGGGAAATGCTGGATGGGCCAATACCCTTATTTATGAGGGTGACTCACACCTATGGAAAGTTCTATATACCCTCTTCAGAATCATTCTCTTAAGGACTAGATCCAAAATGGAGCTTCAGGTGGCTTCCTCAGAGCCTTGAAAGGCACTTTTCCTACATTACTGTTCATTTAAGTGCACCCAGACATGCTGGTAACAGATACACTGAGTACATGTTCCCAGTAAATGACACAGCCAGACCATACATAGCTTGATAATATATCAGTTTTAAGAAGCACTTGGTAAACTACTGCTTTCCCAGAGCATTTGATTGTTACAGACATGCTCCCTGCTTTCTAAAATATTAATAAATGCCACAATTGATATTAAAATGCAACATTATTTGCTTTCTATAGCTGTCCCTGTCAACACTAGGGGTTTTTAACATTATAACAAAGCTCTTTCATCACTGAAGTAAATGCCTTTCTAATTACATATGCCAGGATTTTCCCTATTAAAAGGCACAGTTTAGGATGATTTCTGTTTGCAAGGGTGCCTGAAAAAAAACTCCTTTTTTTTTTCTTTTGTTGAAATGGGATGCTCTTTGCTAACAACTCACGAGAGAGCAGCAATTACTACCTATAGGGCTTTTTGTTCTCCCAAACCCAAAATATCTATGTTCTGATGCATCACAGATAAACTACTGCTGAGAATCTATTTAAGTGTGATTTTAAAAAGGAACTGGAAAAGGAAAAACTGGGTAAACATGGCAGACTGTGCATTTATGGTACTTATAAGATGATCTTATCCTCACTGCAGTATAGCCATTACATGGATTATGCTTGAAGTGAGGCAACAAGGTCTGTTTCAGAACTGCATTATCTAAAGTACCATAAGACATTTTCTTCCTTTTACAACTGGTGATGAAAATGGCTGAAATTATTTTTTCTCTACACATATACCCAGATGATGTGTCATTTATCTGCATTTACTTAATATAGCAAGAAGATTGTAACTGCAGTTTAATATATGATGATGTTTTAATCTAAATTAAATATTGTAATAAACTTACAGTCTTAAACAGATCTGTGGAACAGACATATCAGCATTTAATCACACAGTAACCCAACAAGGCATTCTGTCTTAAAATACACAGAGAGAAAGAGGGGGCTAAGATTAAACCAAGTATGTGTTATATATTAAAAATATCACTAAAATACAAAGCTGGGCTGTAATACACAACCTTCAACTGCATCTGATACAGAAAAAAGACTTAGCAAAAGATAAGCATGGAAATAAATGAAAGAAATTATTCTATATAGCTGGCACATGGACACTATTTTTTTCATATGTTTATAATTTTTAAACTTAATTTTAACAACAGTTAAGAGTATGGGTATTTCTAGCACTGAAATTAACTTTTATGGCTATGTATTAAAAATGTGAGTTCAAATGTAAAACTCTTATATATTATAGCACTTGGTGAACAATCAGGTTCATGATATGGCCTACTGGTTCTGGGCATTTTATGTTCTATAATGCTGAGACAAGAATGAGGTTTAGACATAGAAATAAGGAAAAGATACTCACAGCACTTCAACCTAGTCTCCAAAACTGTAAGAAAGCCATTTCAGCACAGAGCATATCCTACTTTGACATGTCTTAACTCATCTGAAAATGCTCAAGTCATGAAAGCATCTTACAGTAAGTCTTAGATGAAGAGAGGGAGGCATGAACAATTAAGTGAAACTGTTCAGCACATGGAATGTGTTCTGGGCCAGTGGCATTCTGGCTTCTTCCTGAATTTACCTCTACAGTTCTCTCCTGGGTTACCCAAGCCATAGAACTCAGCCATGATCATGTTTTAGAGACAGGAAAACAAGCTGAATAGAGGTGCTGACTGAAGCAGCATAGCCAGAAAGAGATTCCTCATGTTTAAAAAAAAACCAAACAAACAAAAAAACAAAACAAAACAAAACAAAACAACCCACCAAAAACAAACAAACAAAAAAAACCCCCTCAGATGAACTGGAAAAAAACCAACCAAAAACCAAACAACTCTGCCCTCTCCTACTAAAAATAGGGTTTAAAAAACTACTTAGTGTCAAATTGTTATTTTTCATGAGAAAAAGAAAAGAGTAAATATAAACAGAATTCTTCTGTGAGCTGATGTTTTGTTTTCTGGCATGTTCACTTACAAGTGGATTTAAGTCAGCCCTCATTATCAGATGGCCTGTGAGTCACGATGTGCAGCATGTAGTGCAGCACAGTGATAGATATGTTCAAAAAACCCAACGCAAACCAAACAACAACGCAACAATAATGGCACCGACAGAAAAAACCCCAAACCCACAAACATTACAATAGCATGCCAGTAAACAGCCTGAGGAGGAAAGCTAGAACTAAAATGGATTCAGAAACCAGTACTTTTCAAACCCACAATGAGTTGCTCCGCTCTCTTACAGAGAAAATTACTTCCAGTACAGTCCAATTGATACAGTGCAGGAAGACCAATATATTTGTAAATATTTGCTGAAATTGAAGTTTCATGGTGAGGAGATGATAATTAATATGGAGTCAGTTGGAGGTCAGGCAGAGGTAATCAAGCAGGAGGATGATGCTACATTCACTTTCTGTTGCATATAGTGCACATTGCTGTAACACTCCCCCCTGATGGACCAAGGCATTCTCTCACTCTAATAGATTACCTCTATTGTTTACTCTCTTCAAGGCTGAAAAAGAAAACTCCAACTTCTTCAAATTGTTTCAGGATGATTAAGACCCTGAAAATGAGAAACAAGACTAGAATGTGAAGCATCACTATAGATGCAACAAGTGTTGACGTTATGAATGGCTGACACCACTAAGCTTTCAGGAACTGGGGAACCCCAGGTTGTCTAAAAACCCCTCTTCTCACATAGGCTACAGCAAAATTATCAAAAGAAACTCTCACATAATCTATGATGCTTTCCTTGCCTACAAAGTAGATGATCATTTATTTTGAAAGAGGGACATCTCTGTATTCAGAGCTAAACCTTCTGTATCACAGAAGAGCATGGAGAGGGGGCAAGAGAGTCAAGGGAATCTGTTCTTTTCTATTTGTACTCCAAACTAAGTTTTGTAGACTAAGAATAAACCAAGGGGAAAGGACAATAACTTGCCAATGAATTTACTGCTCATTAGCTGGAGTTTCTACAGCTTCCTGTATTTTATTCCCTAAAGAATACAGGCTTACACACACAGCCCAAAATATCTGCAGTTTCAGCCTCACAAAGGATGGAGAAGTCACCTAATCATATCTGCAAAGAACAAGTGCCCTTGCCATATAATGCTATACTAAAAAAGAACAAAAAACCATAAAAATAAATTCAGTGACTATTAACTGATAAGTGCCATCTCCCATCATTAAATTCAAGCCTAGCCTGTGACAATGGCCCATGCCAAGCACAAAAGCACACAGTGCAGCACAGCGAGCAGAGCTGCCTGCAGCAGACATGGGAAACCTGGCAAAGGGAAGAGGCTGGAATCACGTGGCTGCTCCACCACTCTTCACTGATGGATGAGGAGAGGTTTCATTTGCAGTATCCTGTCTGAAAACAGCCTCTCTCCAAAAAGATAAGCAAAACTTACACTCTTCTTTAAAAATACAAAGAAACAAAAACCCCAAACAAAAAACCAAAACAAACAAAAAAGCCAGCCAGTTGAGAAAAAAGTTTATTGAGCATACTTCTGGCCGATACTTCTATAGAGAAAATGACCATGCAGATGAGTACAGAAAATTAAAATACTTTCTCTGCTGAAGGAGGCTGTCATTGATTTGAGACAATTGTACAGCCATCATGCCAGTGGCACAATAGAGAAATCTAAAAAATAGACTACAGGAAGGGAAGGTGGTCATGGCTTTTATCTACATGTTTGAGCAGCTCAGCCTCTACTACAAATTAATTTTCTTAAAACAACCATTGGAAGAGGGATAGTGCCCCTGCTGTTTCTCTTCAGTTGGAGGAATAGGCAGAACCCCTGTGCTCTGAGACTGCCACACCTGGCTACTCTCACAACCCCTCCTGACAGTATTTGGCATTTAGGGCCCTGCACACTTCAACCTTTCCTTCCAAGTGCTGGTGGAAGGAGCCTGATTTGTAAATACACAACAGTTTTCACTTTAACAATATCAAGAGCTGTTATAAAAAGAACAACTCTCAATTTTTGGATTAAAAAAATTGACTTTTATTGAAGAGAAAAGAAAAATTAAAAATAAAAATATAAAATAAAGGTAAAAACCCCCGGCATGGAGATTGGAGACACTTGTAGCCTAACCGGCGTTAAGCCCAAGTGCAGCAAAGCAGCAACGCCGAGTGGACTCTTAGTTAATCTAAGAATTTAGTAGATTTAAAGCACTCTCCTAGTGGAGGTAAAGACCGAAAGGCTCGGTGTTGGGCCCCTTCCACAGCTAGCCTGAGGAACTGCTTTGCCAGGGATCTGAAAGGTAGGAAAGACAAAAAGGCAAGCTCTCCCTCTGTGCACCCCCTTTTATTCCCTTTGCTCCCTCCCAGACACGGCCATGGTCCACCCATTGTCCGGCCTCCATGGCCCTTGATTATAGGTGGGAAGAATGATGATGTTATTTCCTTCAACCAACGGCTCGGTGTCGTTAGGGGAGGACCTCAGAGGTGATGTCACCAGTTCTTGAGGCGGGAAAAGTCCCTCACTGATATGCAAGGTTGCCATGGAGTCACTTGCAGGACCGTTGGAAGGAGCCAAAAAATAGTTCTGAGGTGTCTTGTGTGGGGGCTGCCTGTCACTTTCTACAGAGGGAGAGACTTACATAGGATTATTCAACTTTTTATAAACTTATAGTAACAGTAAAATAATTTAAATAAAATTCATAATTACTAAGGTTAAACGTGTATAATTGAAATGTAGAAACTTGTAAAATTTAAACAGCAACTTGTATAACTGCAATAACAATGTAGAAGTTAACCAGAGTAGTAACTCTGAGGAGCAGGGGTACTCGGGGTAAACTAAATTAGTGTAAAATACAACAATAGTCCAGAACTACTTACAAACACTGTTAATTTGTAGAAATTTTAACTGGAGTAATATCTTTAATAACTATTCCTTAATTGCTATAACGAATTAACAACTAACTTTAAAACAATTAACTATGCAAAAGCCAATTTAACTTATTTCATGTATAACAAGAGGTCAGTGGGGTATTGGGGATTGACAAGGCTACATACAAAGATTTGTCTCTTCACTTATTTCATTTCACAGTTGAATTGAATTTTCTGATTAATTACAGAATATTTGAGGGGATTGAAAAACAAATCCTGTCTCAAGTTCATTTTTGAGTAACAATGTTACTTGACTCTAGCAATGCAACTCTGATTTTTTCCATCTGCATTGTACGTGGCAACAGTGACCAACCAAAATTTAAAATAGTCAGATCTCCTCATACCATTTTTCCAAAGATACTGAAAAGTGTTTTTGCATAAATTTGAGCAATGTGGAGATAACCTGGTAATGCTTGAGCAATAATGCACTATATTTATAGGCAGTTCTTGAACAATGAGATCCCAGATATGCTATTATCTTTACTTTCCAATAACTTGGCTCCATTATTCCTCTACTGCAAGCAGATCACTTTCATGAATACATTTGCGTCACAGATCTAAATCTTTTCTAGTTAAAGCTTTCATATCACTTTTGATTTGTTCTAATATTTCCTATAACAAAACAAAAATTTGCCTAGTGTTCTGAATTACAAAAACAATAAATTTAGTCTACAAATCTCAAGTGAAGGTAGTTGTCAATGAACTGAGATAGGCATTTTTAAAATCTCTTAAAAGATTTTCATGTTTCAAAGCACTTCACAGTCAAATCGAATGGCTCCTGTTCACCAAAGATAGTAGTGATACAATCCATGCTGTATGAGATGCTGTTTCTGCAAGTGCCTGAAGGCTATTCCTTATATTATCACTGCTACCCTTTGATAGGGCCTTCTCCAGAAGAGAAAGGTATTTGGTAAATCTGCTATAACCATTCTAGATGAATGAGTATAGTGCTTAAAACACGAGTTAATTCTATATTGTAAGCATGGAGAAAACAGCGTAACCAACAATGATATACTCAGTATTTTACTAAGTATACAGATTACTAAGTATTTAGCTGCTCATTCCTGTATCTCACAGTATGGACCTTGTATAAACCAGGAGATAATGACAAATGATGAGCTCACAGGACATTGAAGATCTGAGCTGCAGGGTACTAAAGCAAGAGTAAATGCAGACCTCGGTTCTGCTGTGTTTTCATCAATAAAAGAAAAATGCACCAATGTCCCAGCATTCACTGGAAGAGCCCACTCCTCCAAAATGCTCACCTGTCCCACGAGAGAGCTGCACTGATTGCCCACAGAGCTCCCAGCTGCTTCTGCTCCCGAGTTGTCTTTTCCCAAGCCCTGAATTCTTACAGCAGGTGCAAAAAAAAAGCCTTGCGAGCCTGGTAGCCGTCCATGCAATAACAAAAGCACTTTCCAAACACCAAGATTTAAAAGGAAGCACCACCATTCTCTGGTAGCTCCCCCAATAAAACCCATTAACATAAAACTACCTCTGCCCAGGAGGTTATTTGTTACAGCACCGAGGCCATGGTGGCAGAAGTGACTGACGTTTCCACTACAAAACATTTTTGCTAAGCTACACGACAGCAGAGACACTGCTTAGAACATAAACCCAAAAGCCAGGAGAACTCAACAAACAAGTCAGGTGCATTGTCACAAGTCAAGAAACAAGAAAGGGCAAAGCCTGGGCTCTCGCAAGGAAACAAGACAAGGAGGGCAGGGAAGGGAGCTCAGCCCTCTGAGTTCCTGGCTCATTCATCTTCCAGCTTCTGTTTGTGAAAATGTGCCCTCAGAATCAGGGGAAAGGAAGAGCTGCGGATAGCATCTTTGACAGCCAGGCTCTGCAGCCAGACTCACGGGCAAGAGGGCAGGAATCAGAGCTGAGCGGGTGAATGCTGCTGGGCTGTGACACGTTAATGCAACCAAAAACGGATGGATGTAATGTTAGAACTTTTCAGAAAATTCCAATATCTGCAGTTGTTTTCATCAAACTTACCTTGCAGCTATTGCGTCTTAAATATTGTGGTACTAACGACCCGAGAGTGAGAATGATTACCAGCCCACTGAAACTAACTTCATCCATTTTCCCTGTCTAAACAAAGTGCAATGCAAAACAGGTAATCAAACAAACAACCTTAACTGTGAAAACAAAATTGGATTTTTAAAATACTGTCATTTTTATTAATCCGAGGTGATATTACTGAGCTGAAGATTGCCCTTTCATTTACAACAAATGTGTTTTTTCAAGTTAACATTCGCTATTTAACTGAACAAAGAATTATTAAAAAAAAATCTGCTGTATTTCAGACAAAAGCTATTTTTTACCATGAAGTCATAAAACCCCATGAAAGAAGTTTACAATGGGAGCCCCTTAACTGTAGCAGCACCAGCTAAGGCAAATGTAATGGGGAAAAAATTTCAAAGATAAGAATCAAAGCGTTTTATCAAGGTTGTTCATCCTATTACAATCTCCACTTCTACAAACCTTTTAATGCAGAAAGTCACCTGCTGGACAGAAAGCTGTTGGTATGAATCTGTATATAAAAGCATTTTTCAGTTACTGTCTGTACCTGAAATGGCAATAGGATGTCTTCTGTGGAATTCCATTTTAATGAATTTTGGCTTAAATGATGCTTCTAAAGTTGGTTGAGCTTGTCAGTTTTTCTCTGCATTTTTTGATATAACAAGCTGTGTTCTATGTAATAATTAAAGTCATATTCTGCTCTCGGAAATACCACCAAAGTGAAACCACTGAAATGTCATATCTTAGCACAGGTTTCCACTGCTGAGGCCCAAATCAGAATGTGATTATTGAGCCCTTGAATGCTGCTGTTGGTCTGACCCTGGAAATACTGAGAATAAGCTAAATGCAGCCACGAATACTTTTATCTGAACAGACATACATTTTCAAATGTGCAAATATTTTCAAAAAGAAAAGGGAAAGCTATTTTAATGCACTGCTAAACTGAAAAAATAATTTTGAGGATTCAAAATTATCCAAATAAATTAAAAATTTGACTATTATGTCCTGCCAGTTCTATTTGAGTTTACTGATATGTAGCATAATCTCACAAGAGTTAATAGTTTCAGCAAGATCCCACTGGATTTGTTTTTACGGAGATATAGACATATTAATTAAAAAACAGATTAAACCACTGCAGGTCTCATTTCACTGAGCTACAGAACAGCCACTGAAATATTTCTGAGAATTACTGCACCTTTCTTATTTGTAAAATAGAAGTAAAGTATTCCAGCAGATCCCATTAACAAACACCACACAAAAGCATCACTGGTTTATGTCTTTGGATGTTCACTTGTTTCTCAGTGTAAGGCAATGGTTTCTGGAGAAATATATGTACACAATGAAGTTATCTCTTCACTCAGTTGTCCCCTTTAAAAGAAATAACTGGACTCTCTAGGTTTGCTATGTATCCACTAAAGGAAATGGATGAGCCAAACATTTGTGCTCATATAAATCCTTTAAGTTAAATCTCTTCAGGAGTGAAGAATTTTTAAAGCTTCTCTAGCAAAATATGAAAGCTTTTACTGAAAGCTCTTCACCTCCATAATATTGTTATGAAAAGAGTATTCTCTTACCCTTCACATCATTTGTGAATTCAGAAGCCTAATATCACTGTTTCTTCATTTATGTCAACATATCTAAGTCAACGTTTAAAGAGTGAAAGATTTTTTTTCTTGAATGAAGAGACAATTTTAGCCAAGGATATTAATCCCAAATTCCCAGATACTAAGCTGAGCATTTTTCTGTTAAACAAAGTACTAAAAAGTGCAGTTTCAAGATTCTATGTGAGGGAATGGTTCAATCAATTTTTTTTTTAGTTTTTCCCTTGGGGAAAATTAAAATTATATATAAATTTCAAGCAGAATTAGCCCAACTTGAAATACTGCAGTTGCAATATTGCGAAACACTATTTTTGGGTTAAAGCAACATTTTGTTTAAGATTTCACTAGAGCTGGAGTGTCCCCCAGAAGCTCTCAGAAGCACAGCTCACCATCCTGCTCTTGCTCTCCACTGATATCCACTGGCACCCAGACCATTTATAGGGTGCCAAGGAGTGTTGTCACTTGTGAGAGGCCAGTGATGCTTCACAGATATTTAAGGGCTCTTTCTGTGCTCTGGTTCTCATGGCTGCTTTTTAATCTGGTTTGAATCTTTGAGCACAGAGCAATGAGGAGTCCTGTGGGACTTGGCAAGAAGCGTGTCTGGATGTTACCACTCCAAGTGGCAGGTGACTGGCAGACATTCCAGGATATGTGTGTGTACAGCTACAGGCAGAATGCCCAAAGCATTGCAAATCCAAAGCAAAGGCCAAATTTTCCAAACTTTAACTCTGCATATCATTATCTATTTTAAAACCACTTCATTCTCCAAAGAACTTGTATTCCCTGACCACTGTTCTCTGAAGATGTCCCTGACATGGAATATTCTCTGCAACATCACACCCCTTCCAAGGACGCGGTAGCACATAATGCAGGAGGCTTTAATTAAGATTTCCCCTTAGCAACAAACTAGCCAAGAACCAGCTGCACCATTCTGGCTTTCCATGAACTTTGCTGTGAGGAAGACACGCCAGCAATGTCAAATTTAGGCCAAAGTAGAAAGAAGAGGCTTAAGGGAATTGGAGTGCATCCTGTATTTCTGAAATATATTTCTTGCTCATTCTGTACCCAAAAAACCTTTCTAGAATTTGCTGACAATACCTTTTCTCATATGGGCTATTTCAAAATCCCACTGGTTTCTTTTCCCTCCTGTTTTTGTTACCTTATTTCTTACTTAGCCCATTTTCTTCCATTCCCTGGGACACTTTTTGATACAAAAAAAAAACTGCAAAATGAGAAAATGAGAAATCTGACATGCATCCACAAACTTGTATCATTTGCCATAAATAAATAGAACTTCCATTATTGATCACAAAACCAAGGAACAAAAAATAAAAACCTTATAATAATTACTTGGTCCTGAAATTGCTATGCAAAAATATGAAACAGGTTACACACCACACCAAAATGCTAGCAGAAAATGCATTGCAAACTCATTTACATTGATTCTTGTCAGGTAAGGAAAGAACATGGGTGAACATAACAGGGTCCATTTCAGCTACTGTTTGAGAACTGGTCTTCAACGTGGTGACAGAATGCAGAAAGGGGTACAAAACCCCAAACAGGAAGGGGGAAGCCCAGTGCTATTGTCTCTTTGGGCTTATTTCCCATACAGATAAAATTGTTAGCCCTAAATCATGACGCCAGCTGATGCAGCTGTGTTATCGGAAGCAAACCCAACAGCAACCAAAGAGCAGAAAATCCCAGTCCCTAAATTTGCTCCTGCACTTTTGTCCTTATGATCACCCATGACTGCCAAAAATCCTGAGAGTGCAGCACAGCTCCTGTGCAAGAACACACTGGGAAAGCACATGGACTGCCGGAGAGCCCTCTCCAAGCACAGCACATTTCAGCATGGATGTCTTGCAGGTGCACTTCACAAGATTAAACTGTAAACATATGCAAGCATTTAATATCACACTTCACAGAGAAACTGTTAATACTGGTAAAATTAATCCTGTTTTCAAATGTCTGAAGATCATAAGAACAGCCATATTTTGTTTTGAAAAAGGCCCACAGTTGGAAAATACTATAAGAAACCAGGAAAATACGGAATGGTACATCCTTCCAGCAGGATTTCATGTCTAAAAGCAGAGGGAGGAATTATATCTGAAGACTGCATTTTCTTTAAAATCTACAAAATCGCACCTATTCATTACAGCACAAAGTAATCAAATCCCATTTGAGCCTATTCCTATTTCATATCTCCACCATACAGGGTGGAGGGAATTCCATGATTTAATTAACCATTTATGAAGCAAATATTTCCATTTGTTGGTTTTAAAACTGTTGCATGATTATTTTATTCGATACACCGTCATCCTTACATTATAAGAATGAAAAAAAATGCTACCTTTCCTACACTATTTGTAAGTTATTAGACCTTTACCACAACCCCAGTCCTCTCTTTTCCAAGGATAAATAATAGAGCACTTTAATTGGTCTTCAACAAGAAACCCTTCCCTGTCTACTGTTGTTCTTTGTAGCTCTTCTAGTTCCTCTGGGAACTTTTATCACTCTTGTCTTAATATTCAAGATAACAATGCAACCTAGATTTCAAAAGGATTGCATTCATTACTTTATCTTATTTTTTCCCAAGATGTTTAATAGAACTGTATTTTCCTCTTTAACTGGTGCTGAGGTGACAGTTTTATTGAACTAATCACAATAACACCAATATCTCCCTCCTGAATAGTAACTACTGAATAAAAATGCATATTTAAATACATTAGTTCCTTTCCATTTACCAAAATTGAATTTCATCTGCCATTCAGTTTCATAGAAAACATGTTTTACCTGTTTAGAATCAGCATTGCTTTTGAGCATTCAAACAAATTTAATCAATCAGCAGCCTGTATCTCATACCTAATCAGCCCTTTCCAAGGTTATTTAAAAGCAAGCTGAATACAACCAGCATCTGAGAAGCCAGATTTAAAATCCTCCCTTCGAAATTCAGATTTCAAATATCAGTAGCACCCTTACAGCAAAGGTACAAAGCTTGGTTTGGGGTCTTTTGAATAGGATTGCAAATCTCTCACATTTTCTAGAAATTTTATTCTGCATGGAATTTTACATGTTAGAGCTAGTGAAACATGGGAAATGTTTTCAGAACAACTGACTTCACCAGAATCAATTTGGATTTGAACTGTTTATAATTTATTACTCATTTTGTGAAATTTTACACATATTTACAAATACTGAATTTTTCTTATTAGTAGTAATTTTCTTATCTTTTTATCAAAGAAAAATAAAATTTATAATAATTAACCCAGAAGTGAACAAGTTTTCTAGAAAATGTCGTATAATCTAATTATAGCAACCAAACCACTGACATACCACAACGATATAGCTGAAATCACAGATTTTAATGTCCGAAGCACACACTGAGTAGACACCACAGACTCTTTGTACCTATGTTTGCAAAGGGAGTTAATCAAATTTAACGTTCACCATGAAATATTTAATATTTAATTTATTCTTAAATAAAAAGTATGTGTTGTTGAAAATATTGTCTATGTCCATAATTAAACTGGCCAACTTCAACCACCACTTTGGCTGCTTTAGTGGCCTGTGTAACTCGTTCAGTGGCAGACAATTTCTTCAAATACAGAATAATATCCATTATACTAGTTTGGGAGAAAGGAATGAAAAAGAGATGTGGGAAAGAAGAGAGTTTCATTTCCAGACACAGTTTTCAAAGTGGAACCCTTGTGGTCAGTCTCTGTGCAGACTGCAATAACAAGCAGTCACCTCACAGAGATTAGGGCTGACATTAGATGATGCTTCTCAGAAACAACTGCAGATAATCATATCCTGCCCCCCCAAAATGGGAAATTAGCTGGTGATGCAGGTAACAATCAGAAGTGGCCATTTCTGAGCCTGTGGCCACTTAGAAATGCTGTCTTGACAGCAAGCCCTACCCAGAATAAACGTATTTTATTGTTAATGGTAATTAATTCTCATCTTACAGTCCTTATTTTATTATCTCTGCAGTAGTTATGTTGGCTTGCTCAATGCCCTAATTTTTCCTCACTCATAGCCATTTAAAATAAGCTTTTTAAAACTTGTGAGCTTGCTGAGCTGAGGAGTTCTTTTTCTTTTGAATGTGTGTGCTTGTCTGGCATTTCTATCCAAGCTTCTACAGCTCTGCTTAAGAGTTAAAAACTGTAATAAAATTGAAATATGTTAATATAAAAATGAAGAATGGGATTTGTCTTACCATATTAAGAAGATTAAGCAATGGCTAGATAGTCCTGGACCATCTAGGGTTTAACTTCTACTTGTCAAAGCTGCTTCGTCATCTCTATAAAGACACTGGATTATAGCCCTTTTCCAAGGTCAGACTACCCTGTCTCTGCAAGTGGAAAACATGAAGGAGATTTATTAGGCAGCAGTATACATCTATGCATTTTATCTTTCTGCAGTCTTAACACCTAGGAGATGCTTGAGGCAGAGTTTAAGAGGAAATCAAATTAATTATAAATGATGATTAAATCCAAATTGATTTAAAACTGATGGGGTTGCATCATTTATATTGTCAGTAATGTTGAGTGTCATTTTTAAATGTTACCTCTTTTTTTGAACATGTGTCATACAACATCTATTAGCAAGATACCAGTATACATCAGACTAGCTTTCAGTTGGAAGATGATCACAAGCATATTACAATGAGCTTTTATAATTGCAATCAGTTTATAAGAAGTAGCTGAAGTGGGAACAAACACCTCCCCAGCTCTCATGCCCACACAAATGCAGACACAGTGTGTACTCCTGTAGATATGTATACACACATACATACCTCTCATAGATAATACTGAACAAACAAAAAAGGCAAAAGTAAGGAATCTTTTTTCAGAGAGTACTTCGCAGGCAGGTAATGGACTGACAACTATATAAAGAATGTTTACACAGATAAAGTGAAACACTGGTAAATAGCCCTGCTAAACAAAGCACTGGCACAATACTAAACCAGGAAGGTTCCCCAGGATAGGTCACTTCAGACTACATCCTCGGGCATTAAAAACAGCACAACATCATTGTCAATGTTGCCATGCACACTGTTTCTCCTATGGTGTCCCAAAGGCAGGGTCAGTGTTACAATGTCCATCCTGCTTTGTGCCACACATCATCTTCCATGTGACTGGAGCACTAAGCAAAACTTTCTGATTGCTAACAAAAACTGTGTCTTAAAGGTTTATACTTAATAATAACAATATATAATAATCCATTCTTGTCTATTTATAAAAAAGGAGCAAATCTTGTTAAGCAAAGAATTAAAGAAACTTTGCAGATAAAGAATACAGATGGAAAGACCTGTTCCTCAGTCTTTGAAATCAATTTGTTACAAAAATAAAACATTTAAAGCTTTAAGTCAAATTTTGTAGGCACACTTCCCACAATGAACAACTTCAGTTCCTCTTGGTGTCTGTTTTCTTCTTTCCTTGCAAGCACTCAGAGGTAGTTTTGGGGAAAAAAAGGGGGAAGAGCACCAAACCCACTCAGCAGATGACATAGAAACTGTCCCCATGAATAAAATGAACCAAATGTGTAAGATTGTTTTCAGATGAACCCAAGCAGCCTGTGTTTATTATGAAAGTGTCACACTTACACAATTGAGAGTTAAGCTATAATTTATCACACACTTGGTATTCTAAAAATCAACCTAGACAGCAGATTCTGATACCCAAACTTGTATTCTTCCTCTCAACTCGCCCCTGCTTGGCTCTGGTGGGCACCGGCACTCCTCCAGCCCTGTGCTCGCAGCTCTTTGCAGTGCAGCACTGCAGGAGCAGCTTGCAAGCCCTGTTCAATCCTGTCTAACATTCCAAGTGCAAGATTATAACTCTCCCTGGACCTTATTTTTTTCCAGACTTTTTGTTATTTATAACATGAATTTTTCTGCAGGCTCTCATAAAAATTTAGTGAGGGTTTTTATGTAATAAAAGAAATAAAGCAAAAAATTACAATCTTCCCTAATCCTCAATCCTGAAGATTCTTCCTAAACACTAACCTTAATGAGTTACTTAGGTGTGCACCTATAAACAAATGTATATTTACAGATCAAGGAACTCAGAAGTCAGGATTTATAGTCTCCCAGAAGTACTGACACAGCTAGAATGAAAACCCTACCAGTCCCTTAAATGTGGTCCTAATAGAAGTGGACCTATTCAAATAGGCTGCAGAAAATTGGAAGCAGCTTGGGAAGATGAGATTCCTCTGATAAATGTCACAATACAATCCTGTACCTAGAGGAGGAAATTGTTTAAAGTGCTTTCCATCTATTTGTAATTTCTTGCTCCTTCCTGCAGTTTGGGATGCAGTTTTGCCTATCATCCTTTGCTTGAGATCTGTGTTCACCCCAGCCCAGAATAACTCTATAATGTGTCATTTTGGATCATGTACTTATCATACCGTAAAGATCCTTGGAATCAAATTCCCACAAAAAATGTCACCCAAACCCTCGTGTATTGTTTAGCTTGACACAGGCTATTTAAATGGTAATAGTTGCAAATGCTGCCGTGTGGTATTTCTCCTGAGTATGCTATCACTCCCTCTCTCTGTAAGTACCACCACCAGTTATCGCAAGCTGAAGGTTAAACAAAAACTCTAAACATCTTTAAATTGGATTAACCAATATGATCAAAGCTTGATGGTTTCATAAATGTCAGCATATCTGCAAAACAGGACTTGAAACCTCTAAATACAGCCAGGTCCACACCTTCTTCTATTTAGGGATCTTAAATGCTCTTTGCCCTTCAGGTTTAGAGTGGTAAAAATTAATAAAGTATTGATTAATTTAGGGGAAAAAAACAAGAATAAATTATTGGTTTAGGTAGATCTTAAGAAGAATATTGTTGAAATTAATTGCATGTACCAATTTAACCTAAAACATTTTATATCATTTAGTTCTTTAAACTGGATTTTAGAGCAATACAGTAATGTTAAGAATAGACAAAACTGAAAGGTTTTAACTTTTCCTGTTGATACTGAATTTAAAAAAAAATCTTTTTATTTCTCTCTCTATACAAATTTATTTGCAAACAACTGTAGCCCTTCATGTATTCACTAAAAAAAAGAGATTGAGAGGAAAGCTATGTAGTAAACCTTTCACTGAAGTGCCCTCATGTTACATCTCAATGGAATGAAAACACCTCTAGAGACAGCAAAATCATTGACAGATTATGACCCACCCCAGTGGAAAACTGATTTACAAAAGTGACTCAAAGAAAAACTTCCCTGCTACCTGCAGCAGTTATATATTTCCATGATTCCATCCCATACACACTGAAAGGCCAGCTGTATTTAGTTTTCAGAATTCATATAACTGGAATGTATTTTTATAGGCCTCACATGCACAGCCTCATTAAGAAAGAGACATGTACATAAACAGAAGTCTAAGGAACATGAACTCAAGAGGCAAAGAGATTATCAAAAGCAAACAGCCAGGGGCCTTACTTGATTCCTGAAAACCATCAGCCTATGGCTGTGCAAACACAGCCTTTGCTAATGCCAAGTGCTCATCTCCTCGGGCATGGAGCTTGCACACCTCTTTCCTGGTTTGCAGTCTTCACCTGGCTCTGCCTGGCAGTGGTTTTACTCATGGATGTTTTACTCATGGTCCAGCTACACACCTGATCACAGAATTTGTTATGAAAGCAACTGTGATCTTCTAAGCACCACTGTGTATGTAACACCTGGAACCACCTCATTTATAAACACTTTTGGTGGTTGCTGTAATCTGTCACAGGGCAACAACTCCTCCATTATCAAATTAAAAATATATATATTTTTAATAGATTGACCAATATGGGTCAAAAATCACATCACCTTTCACAGATTTGCTGTCAAATCCTCCTGGTCAAACCAGCATAACTCTACTGATTCACAGAACTACACTGTACAACCACTTGAGAGACCAGTCACATCTCACATTTTGCTTCATGGCCAGATATGATTAAACAGCTTATCACAACTACAGCACTCAACATTTCTATTCTATAGCTACTTTTTATAAAGTATACATGCCCCAGTATCATAGATATTAAATGGCATTTGTGTTCCTATGTCATCAGCATTACAGATTTATTTGAAGCAACCACCTGATGAATTAAGACTTAGCATTTTGAATTACCAGCAGCTAAAGAAAATTTCTAATAAAGTGGAAAACATAACTAATATATTACAAGAAAGTGTCAAAACCATATTTCTGTATATACTGACACTGAGGTTTGAACACTGGCTGATATACATATCCTTCCAGCCAAGAACAGCAGTAATTCTAAGATCCTCTCCAAATGATAAAAGAGATTCCTATAAACTCAAAAATTTTTGTTTTCTTTCCAAGTAATCGGTTAGATTCCAGGTCCTCAGATATGGCTTGCATGGTTCACAAAACTTGCTGGTGGTACTGTGTACAGCAAGGAGACAATCTCCCTTTATTAATACTCTCTGATGATAAATATGAAACCAACTCCAAAATTTTTATTTTCCATTTTCCCACTAATCAAAGGCCACATCAGAGCAGATCTGCTTTGCATGTAGCCTTGTAATATTCAATCAGACTCTCAAACACATACTGTAACACAGCTGTAGTTAAACAAAGATGCTAAGCCTCCAGGAACATTGCTTTACATCTTAAAATTTGACAAACAGCATGCAGAATCTTAACCTGCATCCTACAGGATATAAAGACAATGCATATGGAGTCAGTTGAAACATTTAACAAGACAAATGAGATCAAAACAGATTTTGCTGCTATGCTGCAAAATGAAAACACACTGGTATTCATCTTTGACTGCATGTCTCTCTCACCACAGAGTGTAACTTTAATTTCCCATAAAATGCTTTAGCATTTGCTTTTTTCCCTGACAGTCAGTTCCATAATGTTCCTCCACCTTTCTTGTTCACCAGATATTGTGCATGTAACAAAGCTTTTTTCCTTGTGTTCCATGTTTAGGTATGTAATAATCACCTTCCTTGCTGGTAAGTTTTCTGATGCCTTCTATCCAAGCTTTGCACACCACATGCCTCATTACTAATATGACCCGTGAGAACTGTGGGGCTTGAATTTTTCCCCCCCTTTTTTTTTTTTTTATTTCTGCATTTGACAAAGGTAAGGATGTCTGCACAGTACTACAGGCCACACACCTGACACAGCACTATTCTGATCCAGCATCTTCCACACAAACCATAGCAGATTAAAGCCTGTGCCAGTCATTTAGAGCAATCCAGCTTTCCCTCTCTTAATGGTCTTAATCTTCTTTCTATGCTGTGAATCCCGTGAATCCCGACAGTTATATTGGGCCTGGCTGAGCTGGAGTTCATTTTCCCCAGGCAGCCCTCACAGTGCTGTGTTTCCATCGGGAGCTGGAAAGGTGTTGATAACACCCCAGTGTTTTGGCTACTGCTGAGCAGGGCTGACACAGCATCAGTGCTGTCTCTCAACATTCCAGCCCATAGCAGTAGGCTGGGAGTTGGCAAGATCATGGGAGGGAACACAAATAGGACGGTGATCCCACACTGACCAGCAGGATTTTCCAGGCTGTATATCGCTGGCTCAGATGTAAAAGCTAAAAGGAGTCAGAAGTGGGGGCATTCTTTGTTTACAACATTTTCCTTCTGGAGCCACTGCTATGAGAGCTGAAGCTCTGCTTTCTGGGAAGTGCCCAGACATCACCTGCTAATGAGAAGCAGAAAATTAAATCTTTGGGGTTTTATTTTCCTTTGCTTGTGTGCACATAACCTTTATAACCTGCCTTATCTCAACCTATGAGTTGTCTCCCATCTAATGTTCTCTCCTCTGTCCAGCTGAGAAGGAGAGGTGATAGAGCAGCTTGGCAAGGGCCTAGCATCCAGCCAAGGTCAGCCCACCACAGTCCTTTTCTTGGTGCCCGGTGTGGGGTGCGCCCATGGCAGTTTTACATTAGCCATGCTGTAGTTACAGCAGTTATTGGGTAGCCAGTTCCTGTGCAGGACAGCGAGTCTGGCAGCTGAGCTGCTCATCTCCTTATTTGCCAAGTTTGGGAACATGCTAACACACCCACTGGCTCTGTGCTTACCCTGGCACTGGTGGCCTTCCTGTGCTAGGCAAGATCTTCATTTAAGGAACATCTTGTGAACTCCTCAGGAAAGCAGACCACTGCAGTTGAAGGTATCCAGCACCTGAGAGAATTGGCAGTGCTGGAAGTCGTCTGTAGTGATATCTAAGAAAAAAGTTAGTGCAGAAAACTTAACAATGTATTGGAGAAAGATTCTTCAACTCCCTGGGTTTGTATCACAGAGCACTGAGGCCAGTGGTGGTGTAGGAAACATGAGAGAGTTCTTCCCAGCATTGTCACTGGATATGAGTAAACGGAGGTATAAAATGCATGAAGGCACAAAAGGGTAATCCTTTTAGACTTAAAGAGTTATTTCCTACAGAACTTGTGCAGAGAAATTGATATGTTAAGGTTAACTCTTGAAATTAAAATACTGGAAGGAAAGTACACTATTCAAAGTTTAAGTAAAGGCCTCAGTATATGAATTAAAACATTTGTCTTGCCAAAAGAAACGTCATCAGATGGCCTTTCATTTAAAAAAATAAATAAATTGGAGATTAAAACATGCCTTTTGGGGTTTCTTTGTAGTTTCATACCAACACCTCAATATTTCTGATCTCATTCGTGACATAGTAGAATATATGAATGTAACATGATAAGCTTTAAAACTGCTGACATAAAATTCAAAATCCATTTTACACTTTTGAGCCAAATAACTTTGGAAGAAGAGTGTGTTTGCTGGATGAATTTCAATGACTTCTTCCAATTTTAATACAACTGCATTACAATTACCATATTTGCAAAACAAAGGGTACAAACCAGAAAAGCATAAAAAGAAATGGATGATGACATTTGCATTTGCAGAGTACATTCAATGTAAGTTTGATTTTTTTCTACTTGGCATCATGTGTTTTGAAACCTCAGTGTAGTAAGCATTATGTGTTCATTTGAGGAGTTTCATTTACATTTAATTTGCCTTCAATGGCTGAATAGGATATTAATTTTGAAGGCTTATAATAATTTCCTATGAAATAATACTATGATCTAAACATGAAAAATCTCCATATTTTTACATTTTTCACACAACACTATCCTGTTTTTATTACATACCTAAAAGTAGAAATTCTTACAACAAAGTAATTTCATTTTCTAAAAAAGCATGCTCTATTTTTCAGAGTTCCCCTTGAAAGTGATTTTAATGTAGAAGATCACAGAAAACTTTTCATTAGTGGTTTTTAACACATATTACTAATATTTCAGTCTAGATCTTCAATCCTGGGAGTCTTCAAAGCTCTCCAAGTGTCTAGGGCTCATCAGGTACTGAGAAACCTTCACCTGAAGCTTAGTGATTAGAAACATAACCCTAAGAAACTTTATTATCCCCTGGCGGCCTTTACTAGGGTTAGAATTTTCGGTTCTGGAGGGAAGAAAGAACTGTCCCTAGTGGTAATAACACCACTGATTTCATGACTGACTCAACACAGAGTCCTTAACTGCAAAGTTTGACCATTTTAATAACCAAGGAAGATATAACAAAGGGTGATAATGGAAGAAATTAATTTTAGTAGACTTGAAGATGGGAGAGAAATGGATACACAGAAATGGAAGGTTGTTGCAGTCAGCTGCAGCCTTTTAAAGAGCGCAGGGGGCTTCCTTGGGAGGGAAGGTGTTTCACTTCCCATGCCCCTTTCCAGACTGCCCCGCCTGGCCCCAGCTGGCTCTCAGCTCCACAGCACGGCAGCGACAAAGCAGGCGAGAAGGCTCCCAGGCATTAGGGCTTCAGGATGTTTATTCACATGGCTCTCAGATGGCAGAGAGAGAGCCACATGGGGAGCTGGACCCCCATGGAAGGAGGGAACCAGCATGCCCGCTTTGCCCGTGCAGAGAGCCATGGGGTATGGGGCTGGATTTTGTATGGGGAAGAGGGGGGCGGAGACAGGACATGGACTAATAGTCCCAGGGCACAGGGGCGGCACATGGGCGGGATTAGGGTACAGAACTAATGGGGAGAACACAAGGGAGTGGTCAGGAATAGGGGCAGAGAGAGGGAGGACCACGTGGTGGGGTAGGGAATTTAGCAAGGAGGGAGTGGGAAAACAGATCTTTACAGAAGGTTATTCCAAGAATTAATGCAGCTGTAAAGCTTGTTGTGAGAAAAACTAGGACCTTATTCTACAGAGGAGAATTCAGCACAAACAGTCCTGTGTGAACAGAGCATCACCTCTAACCAAAGCCTTACAAAAACAGCTCTGCAGACACTGACAGCAAGCACAGAGATCCTAATTTCTGTCACTAAATTTGATTTCCTTTTTTTTTTTTTTTAACTTACCTTTCCTGACATAATGGAAATGGTACCAGACAGGAAATAGGAGCAGTGAGGAGAAACCTAGGTTAGATGAAATATATTTCTATTGCAACCAAGCTGGAAAACTTTAAGTTGCCCAGATATCACAGAGATGAATAACGGGAAAATAAAGAAGCAGTTAGCTACATTAGATTTAACAAAACCAGAGGGAAATTAGGGTTGCATAGGTAAAATAAGAGCTAATGAGGAAGAGAGACCACATAGTGTAGTACATATCAGGAGCTGACGGACAAGCAGAGAAACATTTAGTCAAAACAGCAGTGAAAGCAAAATTATCCTATTATAGTCAGAGAAAAAAAATGAGCCCAAAGGTATGGTTGAAAAGCTCCTTACTCATATCCCATGAGTGGTTCCCTCCCAGTAAGTGCAGAAATCCTCACAGTCAAACTCCTCTGAGCCTCTTATTCCAAACACAGTAGATGCTGTACACAAATAACATAAAATCCCAAGATCTTCCATCCAGTTTAAATGGGGGTCAAGCATCTCTTTCTATATCTGCAAGTCCTTTGAAGACCTTTTTAAAGCAAGTATTTAATGGACTACCATGGGATGGAGTTCTTGTAGAGACTGCATTGGGAGGTTTCTCCAGATACATGGTAATGAATTAATTAGGGACTGTCTTTTGGGAGAAATTGAAGAATTTAATCATGTTTGTAAAACTGCAAGTATTCCTGAAGAATCAATCCTTTCTCTGGATTCTCTGTCATCATGCCAAGTGCAACAGTGCTAGCTCCTCATGACAAAAAAAAACAGAGCTGGTATTCATGCTGGTCTCTTTTTAAAACATTGGCCACTGGGAGTCATGTTCAGTTAAGAGATTTGTGGTCTCACAAATTTCAGCATTTCAGAAAGAAAAATTAGTTCACTGTATTTAGGTATCAAAGGAGGCTAGCAAACAGCTGGCTGAATTCAATGGATCATTCAGTTCAGTTTTTAGGGTCAGAAGTAGGTAAAAGTTCAGTGTACTCAGAAAACACTCAGACAGAGTAGGTACTATTTTGATAGCAAATTCATCAGTGTAGGAAATCTGGGTAAGGATTCATTAAAAGGAAATTCAAAATTGTTTGCCATCTGTTAGCAATGGGTAAGGAATATATACAGAAGCCATTTCTGATGGGTCTACAGTGCAATTTATAACCATCCATGTCTCTACACAAAGAGAATTTATTACAACCACTTCTGTTCCTCTTTTTTTTTTTTTTAAGAATTTTTTAAGAGCAAATTCATTACTTCTTAAGCACCACTTGAAAGACGTGGGAAGGAAATCCTACATAATTTTAAGGAGCTGCCATTAAGAGTGGGGATGATTGCATTCATAAAGTTGTTCTGATCCTACACCTGACTCCAGTGACGCTCCTTTGTAAGTTCAAAGATCCACCCACACTGCCATCCACCCACTGAGTAGTAAGACTGCTGGCTTATGTAACTTCCTAATTCAAGGACTAATGAATGTTGGCAGTTTTTATTCCCTAGTGCATTTTTTCTTTCCTGATTAAAATTCAATTCCTATGAGAAATAGAACTGTATATTATCAGACTGTTCTAGACAGAATATGTAGCACCTTCGCAGCTGAGTAGAATAACACACAAAACTAGTGAGAATTTTGAAAATCCATCTGCATCTCTCTTTTTGTATTCAGCGCTAAAATAAAATCATCCACTCTCAACATTACAGAAAGTTGGACTTAAACAAACTGCTTCGAAATCCAAAGTCAGGTCAGTCAGAGCTTAACCACAGTAAAATCATACAGTCATTGCTTTTTATAACAGTGGCGTGGCCACACGTGATTACAAAAAGCACATTCAATAGCTCACTGCAGAGACATCTGCTCCACAAATTTCCAGGCACTTGGATTACTTGGTGGTAAATGTGCAGAGTCAACCACAGCCACCTACTCAGCCTCCCACCCATTCAGAATGAATTCCCCATCCCAATGAATTAAGTACACTCTTGGACTGTGTGCTTGTAATCAGGACCCATAATTAACTTGCCCCCTGGAAGATCAGCTCAAAATAACCACAGTTGAGGTGTTCAAAGGCAGTGTTGTTATCCCCCTGACACCAGTTTTTCAACCGTACCAGCAGCATTTCCCGAACGCAGGCTTGAGAAGAAGAAATGCACGTGAACCCAAAACTGCTAACTCAGCTTGGGGCTCTGGCTGGATCAACGTGTGCGCTCCAATGAGCAAACTGCCCTTTCAGCATCACTCCACACAGGGATCTCTCTACTTGCCAAGACAAAAATACCTGATGAATCTCATTAGCAATTTCACATAACACCTAGAGTAGATGAGAAACACATATTTTGCTTGATGGAATCTGCTTTCTACATTAGAAAGGGTCATTACTGAGGCAGTGATATCCGCGCTCAGGAGTGATCTTAACAGCACGTTTGTCCCACATAACAGCAACAGTAACCCTGACAGAACATGCAGTGATAAGAAAATTCACATTAACATTCCAGCTTTCTTACACTAACAACTGTATTTGAGTAAAATACTTATGAACAAATAATAAGTATAATTAATAAGAATAAATGGAATAATCATAAAATAAAAAAAACAAGTATTATTGCTCACTGATCAAATGCTTTACTTTATCTAAAGCAGTATTACACACTCTTACAATGTAGAGGATATATATTAACCCCTGTGTTTTACTTGTGGACAAGGATACACAAGAACAATGTGGACAAGACTGCCTGTGAGATGATTGCGTTGAATAGGGTAAACCCATTGACTTTTAAACTCATAACTATCAGCCTCCTTCTTCCCTCTTTGGGCTGAGGTTTTGCTTTTTTGTTTTACTGGGAGATTTTGGCACATAAGGTAAAATCTGAAGCATGACTAAATTTGGACACTAAATAAAATCATCAAACTCATGCATTGTTTGAAGACTTCAGTCAGTGCCTAAAAGTCCTATTTTATCATTAAGGCTACTTTTCCAAATACACCTGGATTTTTGAGCACTTGTCATAGTATATAGCACCTAATTTATCACCTGAATAAGCATCACTTTCCCGTGCAGTTTGTTCTGGGAAGCAACACAAATCTCTTAGTTCCCTCTGAACAAAAACTCCATTATAGAAGCTCTCCTACAGCTGCTCTACACTTGGAAGTTTGCTTACAACAATGGCACAGCTCACTGTTAAAAACAAACCAAACAACTAGCCCCTACAGATGTTTATGTTAAACAGTTACTCATGTTATTAAGTCAAATGTTCAAGGTTACATATCATTGTAGTAGTAGGTTACATTAATTTATCTGCAACCAGGGATGGTCAGATGTCCTTTAGTCTAATAACCGGCATCAATAGCATCACTATCCTGAAAAATAGGCCCGTGATTCACTTGGGATAAATACAAGACCTTACTGTCAAACTGCATATTAAAGACCGAACAGGAAAAAATTGCCCTGGAGTTGACACGGAGCACCTTGGTCCTGTCAGTCAGCGTGTGCAAAGCTCGGCCTGTCCTCCATGGAGGAGCTGCCCCCACTCCAGACACAGCAGCAGGTGCTGGTGCAAGCTGTGACATCTTCCTTGGGACTGGCTGAGCTTGCACCGCCTGGGATTCCCCCGCTGCCATCACACTGCCCGAGCTGCTGCCACACAAACTGCACCAACACAGTCCCTCCTGCAGCTGAAATCCCAAACCAGCCAGATGGTAATTCCTTGGGTCATGATAAAAACAGCAGAATTCCCAGGCAACGGCTTTTGCCCAAAAATATTCAGAAAGATTTTAAAAATCTTTAGAAGCAGAATAGGGGTGAACTATCTATTATACTAAACTTTTGCTAAAATATGGCCATTTCTTTGGGTGCAAGATAGGGAGTCACTTTTGAAAAATCTGTCTTTCCTGGCAGGTGGGAATAAAGTTGAGTGGGAAGACATGACTTTTGGAAGAAAAGAAATCTAGAAGTTTCCTATCTCTTTCACTGAAACAGCCATCAGTACTCATTACCATCTGGCATGGCAGAAATTCCTATTTCCTCAAACTGTAATGACTGTGTTGTGATCATGTGAAGTAAATAATTTTGAAACCTGAGTGGTGCAAGACCATTCTGATAAGGAACATCTAATGGATTTCAGAGGGAAAAAATCATTGCCATGATATAATAAATGATACAATTGCAATAAGTTCCATTTAACAATTACAAAAGAATCCAACTAAAATCAAGGGTTATACGGAAGAACATTTACATAAATTAAAAATAACTGTACTCGTGGATACAGCTAAAAATACTATTTACATGCAAACTGTATGAATACTAAAGCCTGTGTAGGGCTGAGAACTGCCTGTCCTTTGTATATTAAAAAAAAATAAAGATCCTGTGCAATGTAATAAAGAGCAAAATTAACAGATGCTACTGGCCTGTGTTAGGAATATTTGTTTAGCTTGACATAAATGAGAGGAGAGAATCTGGGATAGAACATTTAACACCAGGTTTTTCCTCCCCTGGCACTAATGTAGAAGAGGTGAAAAGGAAGAAGAAAAAGTCTAGCTTCCAATTACTGAAAAGATTCTGGGAAAAGAGTGGAAGAGCTCATCCATTATTTCTGCTGTACCCAGGAACAGACACAGTCTTGCAACACAGAAACTGAGGTTACTTGGAAGGAAACTACTGCTCTTCAAAACTCATGTTTTTTGTTTTGTGATAACAAATAATACCTCAGGAAGGATATAGCACACGACATTTTGCTTCGGAGAAATTTTGCAGCCATGAATTTAGACAATCTTTACTTTTACTATGCAAAACACACTGGTGCAACATTGGTAAAACCCAGAATATTTATATCAGTTTGTGGAGTTGTCAGGACAGGACAGAAGTTTTGAATATATAAGTCAACTATTGATACAAATTGGTTTCCCAATATTATCTTTTGGGAGGTAGCAGATGTATAATGCTCCTGAAAATGAAATGGACTATGACAGGTATGCTAAATTCTGCTTAGATAGGGTTCAGTGGGAACTGGCCCTCCTTCATAATTTAAATTACCACTCTGTCACATTTTAATGCAAGAAATGGTCTCCATTCCCAGGATTTCCCCAGTTTTTAACTGCAGAGGACCAGCAGGTCTTTGTTTTTTGGTTTTATGATTAAGAGTTCCCTTACTTTAAGAAAAAAAAAATAACCAGTAAAAGAAAAAGCCCACAGAAGAAAATACATATATATTCCTGCTTTAAAAAATGAAAAAAGAAAAAAGTAGTTCCTGCAACTTGTATATTTTAATAGAGTGTAATATAACACTGAGGCCAACATCACACACTTCAAGTGCTTTTGCATTTTATGTGCATTCACTGTAATGTGTATGTTTGAAATGCATTCTTAAGTCTTGTTAGTGATTCTTTTTAAGTCACAAACACTATTTTATGCTATTGTAGGCTACTGTAAGATAATTTTCTGTGGATTATTCCTAATTTTCTATGGACTGTCTCCACGACCTAACTAGAGCAACCCTTTTCTCATCTAGAATCACAGGGCTATCTACAGTTACATTCTTTTGTGTGCAAATGGAATTATTAAACCAAAAGATTAGTGGGTATCTCAAATATGTCTTTTCTTTAATAAATGTCCTTCAAGTCATTCAGATTTCAGAATTTTTTAGCAATGTTTTATCTGAGATGTCAGAATCCCTTTTAGGAAACACTAAAAGTTTCCAATTATTAGTTACCAATAAATTAATTTCTAAATAATGGGGGGGAAAGCCTGTTTTAAAAAAATCATTTTTATTCTTCTATTCACAAAGAAATATTAAATCAATTTTCTGTCAGACATTTTTAATAAATAGCTAATGGCAATGGAATATGCCCCTTCAATGACTCAAGAAACCTGCAATATGTAAATCAGCTTAGGAAGATGATACTAGTAGAGTTGATGAGATTAACTGCAATACTTAAGTGGCTGTTTATTAGCTCTAAACTAATGAACAAGTTAAAATGTATAATTGCTCAAGCTATTTGTAATACTTTCTACAATTATTAGCTAAGCCACAGCACTTTCCAGCTTTGTCATGAAAAGTTCTTGTTGCAGGATCCCCAAGACTCTAGTGTAAGCTTTTGTCTCTTGATTTTTCTTACCTCCTGTTCCAATAATTGCAAATGACACTACGAGATGATATTGAAGGTTTACTCTGACATAAAACACCACACATCTTTACAACAGCAAATGAAGGACAGTTTGTAAAACTAAGGGATCTGGGTAGCCAGACTTGAAATTATCTGATTAAGTTTGTAAGCTAAAATACCAAGGCCATTACCCTCTATTCCTTTGAAAATTGTGGTCTCCAGGGGGTTATCCTTTCATGGTTTTGTTCAAAAATATAATCTCTGGTGAAATTAATTTAACAAGCACAGCAATGCGAGTCCTTTCAGTTTGGAAATACTTCATGTCTATTATCGAAATACTTCATTTAATTACTGAACAAATTACTTTGCAAGTATACAAACCACTGCAAAATAGACTTTTATGAAAATTTGCTTCAATTGTCTTTGTCCTTTCCTGTAGCTCTTAACATTTTTTCAGAGGTATATTAAGATTTAGACATGCACAATAATGGTTAAGCCATTGCAGTTCTGTCACAAGCAAAATTTTCCCTTCTGGTCTAAGTCTGAACATTTCAGAGACTCCGAACATGATGTGATCAGCCAAGTGAGAAAGGGACATCTTAAGGGCATACAAAATTGACAGCTGCTTAGACACAATTAAGTGCCTGTATCTTTTGGATGAATGGTCAGTCCAACCACTGTAAAATTTCTAGATCCAATTCACAGCCATTAACAAAATGTTATGAACATTGCTTGGCACAATCTATTACATTTAACATAGCAGTTGTTTTGGATATTTACCATGTATTATGTGAGATATTTTATTGTCCCAAATACACATATCCACCCAGATTCCAACATTAATGGAGTGGATATGAAACACCAAACCATTAGCAGCAAATTATGACAGAGTTATAAAAACATCCTTGAAGAACAAAATACTTTGCCATCAGTTAGAAGACCAAAAACCTAGAAATGTATGACCTAGATTTTTACAGCAACTGGTCATTTTTGAATCATCAGTATCTGCATGCTTGACTCCAGGCAGTCTGATTTTCAGACACTACATTATGTGTCACTATTTGCAATGCAAATTCTTTTACCAGGCCGTAAACTCAGAAACCCAGAATGGAGGCACTCAGTTCCACTAATCCCTTTCTAAAATTCTGGTCTGGTGGTGAACCCCAGTTTAAAATCAAATCTATTTAGTGATTTTTTTCTTTGAATCAACGATTTACAGCCATGCAATGCAAAAGGAAAACGAACCCAGTAGCTCTCTAAGAACTGTTGCATTATTTTGATCAGCCCACATAGCACATATTAAAACATTAAAATGTCATCACTTCAAACAGACAGAAACAGCTTGTTTTTTCCCTGGTTGTAATTATCTAATTACACTAAGGCTGGTCAATCTAATTCTGACACCAATTTCACAAGTGATCCTCTGCTCAGGGTCTATCAACAAAAATAACTTGGACATAAAAACTAAAGGCTGGTTGCCCAGCCAATACTTTATTTCCTACTCCTACTCGATATATAAACTGTACTTGAAATTTCATCTTTAACAATGATCACTTAATTAAATAACATACAGGTGTTTTAAGTTCTTCTGCTTTTGTGGAATTTGATGAAAAGAGGTATAACAGTTGACAAGCACTTGAACTTAAAAGAGAACTTATCTTTGATGTCAAGTGTGTCCGAAGGATTCTCAAGTAAGAGTAATATGAAAATGGGCTCACCACCACTCAATCTATTCCCAACAGTTACCTGCTGGTCTAAGTGCCCCTGCACCATTATAAAAACCTGTCAAGCATTCAAAATCAATTACACACAGGATGTCAAATGCTGCCACGCCAGCTGTCCTTTCAGTGCCCAGCAGCTCTCATTGCCCATTTTCAGTTAAAAACACATTGAGCTACGCTGTTGTTTTCCTCAGCTGTGATTCACTGCAGTACAGAATCTGACCTCTACATACCTTAATACCTTCATACACAAAGATTAATATTTATACACAACAATTGTATTCTAAACATTTGCATAATTACAGGTATAATGAAAAATTAAACATATTTCAGGGCATATCAACATCAAGCTACAATTTTAAGGGGACGCCATTAAGTACTTAAGTTGTTCACATGTTTTGCCTTTTTCAGTGATTGTATATGACACTAAAATGGAAAGGCAGATTTCAAATATATGTCCTGCTGTCTCTTCCACACAGCACATGGACTTTAAAGCATTTATTTACCATGACATGCAGCAGGAATGAACACTTATTCATTACAATTATTGAAAGATGTGAGTCCAAAAAGAATGGCTCCCTTTGGCTAAAGAAGCAGCCCTCCCAATCTTATATTGAGTCATATATTACTCCCAGTGCTAATAACTGTTTAATATGCACAAACTTGGAGGGACAAGATGCTCACCCAGGTATTGATAACTGTATTTGATGTAACACTGAACTATAAAATAAAATATCCCACCACTAAGCCCCATCTTCTCACTTTATGATAACTTATTTTAATTTTACTGTTTGTTGAGAAAGGGTTTTTTTTCCATATGGATTTTAGCGTTATCCTTAGTGGAGGAACTTCTATTTGCACCATAAAGATTTAATTCTTTTGGAGAAGTAAACTCTCGATCCAGGCAAAGCCTTTCAGTGGTTTGCAGAATTCATAGAAGATTGTTCTATGGCCTTTATTGAAACCAGAACTATAATGGAAACATTTTGTTTTCCTACAATGTTTTTCAGTCCAAAAGTTTTAAAAATCTTTTGAAACTTCTTAAGAGAAATTGAGGCTTCTAAATTGAGAGCATCTGTTCTGACACAATTCTATTGCTAGAAAATATTCAAAATACTTTATTTTCAGTCCAGTGTGAAAAAAGGATCAAACCAAAGCTGTTGTGTGGAAGAACTGACATACCCCAAAAAAAGCTGAAAAAAGTTTAGTGACAGTGTCAGGGACACTTTGTAATAAAAGTGCCAGAAGAATTAAACATGAGCTATTTGTCAAAAGCATTTGTATACACACTTACTGTGCGACTCTGTC
This sequence comes from Platysteira castanea, assembly GCA_013397175.1. Taxonomy (NCBI): domain Eukaryota; kingdom Metazoa; phylum Chordata; class Aves; order Passeriformes; genus Platysteira; species Platysteira castanea. The sequence continues at coordinate 28,073 of VYXC01013412.1, read as the reverse complement.
TTTGCTGGAGACAACACAAAACACCCCTTTTGAAACACGGTGCTTAGGGAGCCAACAGCAAAGCCCACTGTGCCATTTCAAAGGTACATCTAGTGACAACTGCATCCTTCTAGCATTCATCAGATTCACACTTGCTTTGCAAAACCTCTATAAAATAACCCTTAGTATATTTTAAAAGACCCCAGCCTTCCCACATAGCTGCTTTTACTGTTCCCTGCAAAGCTGGGTCTCTTGCCAGCAGCCATATGTAGCTGTGAAATAGAGGTTAAGTCAGACAGCACAGTGAGACCCCAGTGTTGGGATTTTAGAAGAGCGTGGTTCCACATGTGCTAACGAGCAGTATGATGACATTCTGTCTCTGATACACACGATGTATTACAGCTATGGAAAGCTCTAGACATATTTTACTCTTGTTTTAAATCAGAAAGAAAGAGTGCCAAACGTTTGGGGGTTTTATCATGGAATAATCACATCTTGCTGAATATACATAACTACCAGTAATGCTGAGAGATGAGGGCACTCCTCAAAAAGATCAGTGTTTTTCACATACATCCATTTTAAGCAAATGTTAAACCTAATGTCCATATTTAAAGTTGAAAGCATGCTCTCTAGAATAGTATAATCAACGTTGTGCAATATTAATACTTGTATTTTGAAACAAAAAAGGAAAATAAATTCCCAGTTTATCTTTACATTTAGTCACTTGTAAGAGTCTTCTCAAAACTGCTTTAATTGTTCCATGCATTGACTATAAATAAAGCCCTCTCACAAAGCTCTCAGAAAAGTATCTATTTAGCAAGTAACAGCTCTACCTGTCTCCGTTGGGCCTTTCAGCACAATCTCTCCCAAGACTAAATAGAACCCAAGACTTTGTGCTTCCCTCTTCAATGAAGTTCTCAAGTGCTAAAAAAAAGGAAAGTGTTCATTAAATGTAATACTACTATTAATAATAGTCTGAGTGATAACAGCAGATGAGTCATACAAATACATTTTAACAAATGAAACAGGGCAATTCACTTTCTCTTCAAAACAATTTGACACTGCTGTAATAAATTGATTGTCTCTCAAATGAACATATATCATAGTTTCCAAGGTTACAGAAGTCTGCAGTCCTGAATAGGCTTTGTGTTCATTTTAGTGTACTGAAAACTTTGCATTCATGATTCAGAACAATGTAACTAACATGGTGATGGCCCATTGCATAGAGCTGTCCATGCTGTCTGTATGGAATCATTTGTGAAAGACAAAGAAGGATGAAGTGGGCTTGTTGGATAAACCTGAATAAATTATTGGATGCAGTTCTGTCCACGTGATCATCTTTAGAAACTTGTCACTGGAAAGCTGTAATGTTAATTTAAAAGTGAAATGATTTTGATAGCTTTGGAATATTTCTTCATGCTTGGAAGCAACTTCCTGTGATGCCTATCTGAAGAGTGTATTGTGGGACCAATAACAGAAAAAAAAATTAATTTTCGTTTCAAGAAAATGTCCCTTTAGTGACCCCACCAACCTAGAAAATGTCACCATCTATCAGAATTATAATCTCAACATAAACTAGCATCTCTGAAAAAGGTCAGAAATCAAAATGAAATGCAAAAATCCTTACAAAGGAAAACAAATTGGTTCAAATACCAATAGTGCTCTACAGGCAATAATGGCTGAAAAACAAGTTTTGGGAGTGCTTTCATGATGAAGATGGTGACAATGAGTTTTTGGTGGGGAATGACTCTTATTTAATAGCTGACAGGAAAAACGGTAAACTGAGACCTAAACCCTTGTTTAAAAGGAGGACTAAACTCAAGATGGTCAAGACATCAATTAAATAAAACTACAATGGCTCCAACCAGTCAAACTGAGGCTTTACTTCACATCACCTTTTTAAAATACACTTTATCAGCACATCTGTCCAGAGTGAGCTAAATCTACCTTAATCAAACTAAACAAAGGTGTTGTGACTGTAAACAAATGCAGCTGGGAAAAACCAACAGTACAGAAAAGGGATTCTTTGTTTAGCTGACCTGTAAATGTCTTTAACAACCTGTGAACTGCTGAGCCCAATGTTACAGAATACTTTGAAGATTTGGGAGAAGACTAATAATTCCCCATAATTAGGAAAAGAGTCTCACAAACCAGTTCCATTTGGAAAAGCTTCCTATTAAAATTCTTTGAAACCTATGCTTTCACTCATTTGGACCAGGAGAATTTGCATCAAGTCCTATGGGAGAATTAGTACACTGATAGATTTGGCTGCATGATCAGAGGAGGTTTAAGTGCCATGTGACCTGCTTATAATGAATGTTATTCCTCCTCATCTCCTCTTCAGCTAGTCAGAACGCTTCTGAGTTTGATTCACCAGAGGGCCAAGGGGGAACCAGGAAACTCACTGGCGGGCATGCTGAGAGAAGCACATAAAGAAAGATGTTAAGGGCAAGTGGCATTTTACATCCTTTTTGTGCTGCTAGGCTGAAAAGTGGCAGCTACTGATAACCTGGTTGTGCATTTGAATGATGTGAGAAAGCCATTTACTTTGGAATTGAGAGGAAAGTCACAAAGGCGTGTCAGATAAATTACAGCTTGGCTGCCACCGCTCAGGCACAGACTGATGCCTGGTGCTTCCAGGACACCTTCTGCACAAAGCTCCATTACGACCTTATGAAAACAATGAGAAACGTGTGAAAACACAACATAATTGGGTGAGCTGTTCTGCCTTCCCAGCACTCATTTATATGAAGAAGGTTTTAATTTTCTGAATCCCTTTACAGGTTTCATTGGAGAGTACCTAAGGTGGCTTGTGGCGTGGAGGGCAGTGAAGCCCATTCCCACGTGTTGGCCGTGGTAGCCAGATGTGAAGGGCTGCCCGAATGCAGGACAGATCGATGGACCTGCTGGCTCAACAGATAGTTCTGCAGCAGTGAAATGCACTAAGTAGGAAGACACTAAGCTTATTTTTTCAGATAAAGATACTATATATTTTCAAGTAGTATTGAACTGGTTGTTTCTCTGTCTTACACAATGTGACAGGAATGAGGCATCCTTCACTGAGCATTGACTATGCATGAAACGACATAGGGAAGTATCTATAAGTATTTATTAATTTATTCAGTATTTAGCACAGTTGATTTGTGATGCTCAATTGCAGTTCAACTTTCTGTATCTTCCTTTCACATCATGACTGAACCAACACATTAAATGATACTTCCAGGAGGAAATAAATAAGCTGGTCCCTATGCCTTTGGCAGAAAGGCCAAAAAAAAAAAAAGTAGATCGCAGCAAGACATTTAAGGGAGAGATTAAAAGATTATGGTTCTTAATTTTGGGACATTATGGACAATTAACTACCACAACACACCAGGCTGCAGAACGGGGAAGTGGAATCTCCCTCGTTTTAAAATGTTCCTAGAAGCATACAGGTACTCATGAAAGCAAAGACATGGATTTGAGGTTTATCTAGGCCAACATCAAACCTAAAGAAATCTCATCTATAAAGAGAAAAATGCATATGACAGGTTACAAAGTAGTATATACTAAAATACATAAAATGGACTATTACCAGAATGAATCTCAGAAAAATATATTTTCAGTTTTCCTCTTCAGTGATATTCCATCTACTGCAGAATAATAACCTGCTATCCATAGCTGGATAATTTTATCATTGTAAATGGTTCTTACTTTTGACTTACAGATTGCTGAGTACTACACTAAAAAGATTTTAATTCAGCTTTTAGGAAATTGCAACATTTCCAAGCTTGGCTTCGCTAAAGAATTTTCCTTATGCTATAAAAGCTAAACTAGATGTTCACAGCCTGATAGATTGTACATGCATTCCTCAAAATTTCTAATCTGTAGATTTTATAACACTTAATAGATTATAGGCAATGATGAGCCCAACTTCAATTGAAATGCATGTTTGAAAAGACGCAATCTGTAAGTTATTAAGCCAGAAAACCTGTAGACTGCTAATCCCTGTTACCATCTGTAGATGCAGGTTTGTAACAGAATGGGGACAGATCTCCTTCCTCTGAGACCATTTGCCAATTCTGTCAGCATTCAGTGCAGTGCAATATTATTCTCCAGGTAATGCAGCTTTGTTGCTTAGCAGCAGGTTCTGCTTGCGTACCTGACAGTTTTGGCTAATTTAGATAGAAGTTAAAAAAAAAAAAACAAAAAACAAAAAAAACAAAAAAAAACCAGAAAAACCACACCAATAAAAAGATTTACTATTATCATCACTAGACACTGAAACAAGCCTGGAAGGAGAAGAATACTTTCTGAGTTCTGACTTGTACTGAAAAAAATAATCTGACATTATGAAAGTACACAAAACTTCTCTAGCAACACATTGGTTCTCAGAGAGCAAGAAACAAGTGGTGGTATTTAGGCACTCAGTGGGAGTGAGATACCAAGACAAAGGTGAAAGAGTCAACATGCACCGGGTTTTTAATCATCTGTAGAAAACGAAATTCACATCCCATTGAATATTCTACTAGACTTGATACAGAGGCAGAAAGTACAAAATTCAGATCTCCAGTTACATATGTAGGCTTAGTGGTACAAGCAACAGACTGGCTTGTGCTATCAAGGTTGACTCATGTAATTTTGCCCAAATTTTTCAATAGGACTTTGGCTGATTTATTTTATCTCAGAGAAATACAGTACTTAATTCATTATCCCCACCTTTTATCTCCGTAAGTGATAGCCACTTCTGCAGAGACTTCTTCCTACATTGTACCCTTTGTGATGCTGTGAAAAAGATGGTATCATAAATCTCACACTCTTGTAAAGCTTAGATTTAGGTTTCACTGTAGAAAAGATATAGCAGAACAGTTACATATTGGGAGAAAAGCAGAGTGAAAAGGAGATTAATGACACATAATGATCCGCTACCAAAATTTTGTCTGAAATTCACAAAAGGGTGATACAGAAAAGTGTAAACAAATTTAGAGTTAAAGAGTCAGATAGAGAGCCAAAATACCTTTCCTGAGTTGTTGGTATATGTATATTAAACACCCTTTCCCTTCAGACATCCATGAATTATTTTTTAACGGGTGGTCCAGGATTTTACCTCTGAGTGCAGAAAAAAATGTAAATAATACAAGCTGAATCTACCAATTCAGATTCTCATGCTGCTTTACTTCTAGAGTAAAACATTTCTCAGTTTAGGAAACTCACTCCCTTACTGTATGTACAAAAGCAAATGGATTCTGAAAGGGCAAGGAAAGAAGTGTCATTCTTCTTTCTTCATCTTTAAGCATTTTACAAAACCCTGGTTTTCAGTATCAAAGCTATTTCCTGCCTTGACCACTGACTGAAGAGATAGAAAAGTATACACATTATCCACTCTAGTTCTAAATGTACCATCCGTACATATCCAGTGAATAGCACCGCATTTGAAAATCTTTTCTAGACACAATATAGGTATTTCTCTCTGCAAAACTAGACAAAGAAAAGAAGCTTACAGCAGGTATAAATAAAGCCACTTAGGTTACTGACTTTTTAAAATATAATAATTCACTACAGTTTGGATTGCTTAACTTATTATAAAAATATGGAGCACAGGCTCATATTTCAGTAGAAACGTACACTGAAACAGGAGTAAACTAACACAAAAAACCCAGAAACAGCCCAGACCAAACCTAGGTCTGGTTAAATTGAACTATTATATTCTGAGGTTTGGCTCTTGAAACTGTAGAAACAAGCAGCAGGTAATGGAATGAATAACAGCATTTTTTTTCAGGGAGTGAAAAGATGAGACTAATTAATTAGCTTTTCTCCAATTTATATGCATGATATAGCTAAGACTAATGTTTTGATGTTTAACAGAAGAAATAATTATTTCGCATGCTTTTGTTTTGCCAACAGTACATAAAAAGCAGATCAAGAAATGGATAGGACACTTTCTTTTGGAAGGGATGATTATATTTTCTTTCTGACCTAAAAGAGTAAAATCAAACAATTTTCTAACTAACAAATTTTAATTGAGTATTTTCCTTGCAAAAATGACCACTATAAATGGATCACTGATTGACATTATCATTATTGTTGTTGTTATTATTATTATTGTGAGGAGCAGGAGGGAACTAGATGACAAAAAACCTATTTGGCACCCCTCATGTACAGTGGACAGTCAATTTATGTCCATTTTCCAAAATACCTTTGTGTTTGTCAGAGCTCTAGGTTCACCCACACAATAGGCACTCTCCAATTTGATGACAGAATTAGGTGGACTTTTTTAGGGAAAAATTCTGGGGAATTTGGTATTTTGTGCTAGAATGAATGTTACTGAATAATGGCATTTAAGTAGTGGGTGGGCTTTACTCGGGGGAACAGAGGATAAAGTCCTGATGGCTGATGGGAAACAGCACCTGACTGTAGACTCACACTCTCAACAATCAAGCACTATTTCTGCTGGTGTTTTTCAGACTGCCATGGCACTGTAACATTTCTTTGCAGTCTTAAAGGAGAGTAACAGTTGTCTTGCTTTTTTACAAAGAGCTCCTTTCATTCATGAAGACAACAGCATAGAAAAACTTTTGAGACGTGAATATTTAAGCAACTGCAAACTCTGCTATTCCTTGGTGGAATAGCAAACAAAATCAAAGCCAACTTTTAATCCTTCTAAACCCAAACCAGGTATGTGTGCTGACACAGCCCCAGGTCCATCTCTGAAGGAGACCCAAATGAGCACCAGATCTCTTTCCCAGAAAGAAGAGGAGGCAGCTTCACTGACCAGGATGACCAGCAGACTATAGCATGACACAATACCTACAAGTCTGTCTCTCAAGTCTTGCTGTCAGCTGTGCATATATTCCCGGAAAACAAATCTTTCTCATGCTCACAAAAGCCAGAAAATTAGAATTAAAAACCTGTGAATTCATCATATTCTCTTTTCTAGTTTACCATATCTATTTGAAGAGCTTTAGTACGCTCATAGCAAATTAACTGGTTACTGAAAATCAATCTAATTTTCAGAACCTCAGAACAAAGCCTCTTGCTACACTTTCTCCCCAGTAACACAAAGATATTTTATAGCAAGAATAGCTGTATTACTTTCAGTAAAGAGACAAGGGAAGAAAAGAAGCTTAGCATACCAACAGATAAAATATACTTCACTTTTCTCTTGTAAAACAGAAGTCAGAACCTCTGGGTTTGCATAGTGCAAATTAATGAAATTATATAAACAGTCTGCTAAAAAAAAATAAAATCAGACATTCAGATTAAAGGATTTGTTATTGAGAATTTTATAAAAATAAATTTGTGTAAAGCCTTTGGCATTATGAAGAAAACACGTGAGTCTGAAGCAATAGAAACAAAAACATTTCACCGATTAAAAGTTCTTGAATTAATCTGTGATGTAACTGTCATATTTTCATTTTCTGTCTAAAAGAGGATATAGTTACAATACCTGCCTTTGTTCTGTCAACAGATCAAAAGCAGACATGAAACAAGGCAGAATTCTTTTCTTCCCTGTGTATTACTTCACACCTGTTTATTCGGGACTCCTTGCAAACTGCTGAAGGCCTAAATCATAACCCAGCTTAGCCCAAAATGGTTGGGTTGTTTCAAATATGCTCAAGCAGCTTTGCAAATGGTAAAATCACCTTATCCCACATCTTCATACATGTTTAGGCTGATAATGACATCAATGTCCTTTTAAAAGTAATGTCCTTTGATTAGTAAAAATAGACTTCAAACAGCAGCTCTAAGAAGGGTTATGTTCCAGAAATAGTTAATTGTAGGTGCCAGTTATGTGGCAATAAAAGGGTCAATTTTCACTTTGCTACACGAGAAAACATTTAAAAGATGAACTTTTATAATAAATGGACTATGGGCTTTATGTATTTTTGTCGCTTTTTAGCTGGGAGGCAATGAAGAAACACACAGCATATTCTTTGGTGTATCCAAGGCAAAATTAGTTTGAAGATATGGAGATACTACCTCAAGAGGTAGATAAGCTCTGCAGACTGTTATTCTTAGAGACCTGGCTTCGAACCCTGAAGTCTCATTCTGGGCCACAGTCTATGAGCACATCTCTGTTGCTGTTTGGCAGAGCCAACAGATTCACACGGCCAGTGGGTTTAGGAATGCTACACCTAACAAAGGAGTTAAAAATGTGAAACCACAGAGGTTAGTGGAATAGCCTGAAATGAAGTTTATGTAAAAGAAATTGTCATACAGACCCCTGTGGAAAACAGTATGATGTCATGACTTGTCTGGTTATTAATCTTAGAAACATGTGAAGGACACTGTTTTCTGATATTTGACTCTCGTTAAAAAGGGACAACTTGGATTATCTTAAAAACACCTCCCTGACACTAGCAAAGATATCTTTTCTGAAAATCATAGAAAGCTTTCGTTATATAAATCCTTAAAAACTGCTTAAGATAAAGTTTAGGGGGGCCATAAAAAGTCATGTATCTGAGCCACATATTTCTAAAGGTTGGTAGTCAACCTTTGCAAAGAAAGAAATAAGGTAAATACTTTTTGAAAGAACAGTGCAATCACTGATTGAATGGGATGAGTCAAATTAGAAGACCTTGAACAGCACACAACTGCTTTGTTAATTTTCCATGTATTTTTCCAATTTTGCAACATAAAAAGGAAACTGTCTCAATCAGATTAGCCAACAGAATCTGTTTCTTCTCAAGTCTCATTACTGTCCTGATACCCAGAACTTTTTACCCGCTTTATCATTAATTCATGTTCTCTTCACATATGGCTTCGAACAGCTGTGATAGGCAAATCATTTTAAAGAAATGAAATATAATCATTAACTACAGAAATATAAAGAAGTTTAGTAATTTCTAAAAAAAAGCTTTCATCTGGGCAGCCCTTGTCAAACACCCCTGGCTAGCAGCAAGACTTCAAAACTTACCATTTTACTATTCAGAAAACATTAAGCTATTATAGGTGCCACCCAGGAATAGAAGAAAAAATGACTTATTTTATCTGACACTGATGGATTGGAATTAAAATATAAATGAATTAGGCACATTTAGATAATTTTCATAACTGCAGTTGCTAGATGTCAGAGTTTCAGTGCAAATCTCACATCGAATATTACTTTATGGCTTCCCTAGACAAACAGATGGTCTCCTCCAACAAGAAGGCACACCAGAGAAAAGAATGAACCTGCATTAATTCTGACAGCATACTTTAAAGAGAAGTTAATCTCTTCCTCAGTCTAAATTTAAATAATCATTTAGGTCTCAAATCAGTAACAATGTTTGGCTCCCATTCTAGAATAGCCCACATAATGCCACAGAGGCCTTCAGAAGCCCAGCATGACCATCTGCAACGTAGGAGCCTGAACATATTTTTTTCTTTAAATTGAGTTATACCCTTTGGTGGTAACTACCCAGGTCCTATAATTATCCAGGGGTGCAAATGGTACCTCAGAAAAAGAAAACAAAAACAAAAAGCACAAACACAAAAAAACCCCCAATCAGACCCAGCAAGATGTGTATGGGAGGTGAGGGGAGAGTTATATAATTGCTTCCCGGGGGAGCAGACTCTGCACAAGCAGACAGCTGCCCAGGGGAGGGTCTCACACAGGGGATGAATGGCCAGCCCCGCTGCCCCTCAGGCTCCTGGCTTGCTTCCCACTGCCCTCTGCGGGGACACTCCCCTGGGCACAGCGAGTGCCAGGCACTCCTGCCAGCCCTGCGTGGCTGCAGCACTCTCCGGGGCATGGTGCAAAACCAGCCATGGCTCCTCCATGCAGACCACAGGAGATGGACGCCCACAGCACTGCATGGGCAATGCCCGGGGCCTGGACCTGCGGCTGAACGGGTGAGTTCAGACAGGGGACGTGGGTGAGGTTGCTGAGAGCAAAGCAGGTCCGTGAGACCTCCTGTGCCACTTCAAGAGCTCCTGTGGCACGGGCAACCATGTGCAGGTCAGACACACCTCTGCTGAGGTGACAGCATGGTAGGAACCCGTCCTGGCTCCTGCTACATGATGGAAGGGTTCATCACCAGCCAACAGAGCTTTCTTCGCACTGCTGACACCACCACAAAATGTATGTGAGACAACCATGCACTTATCATGCAGTGCTACATCTTCACAACTATTCCCTAGCTGGATTCCTTTGTAACTAAACACACACTGATTCAAACTGCCCCATCCTAGACTAAATTAAAAGTCTCCTCTGGGCAGCAGCTTACTTGAGAAAGTAAACAGATTAGAGATGAGACATCATGAGCTACACTGGTACCAAGTAAGGAACACTTTTTCTTCTAGTCCACGTTATTCAAAACAAATAAATTACAAAGACCAACATTGAAGGTCCCTAATAAGTAAACCACAATTGGTACAGCCAGATATATTTGGCTATATTTGTACAAAATTCAAATATCATTATTAAATGTTAATCTCTGACTCTTTAAAAATATAACTTAGCAAAAAAGGGCAAAGTTTCTAAACCAAACAAATAATAATTCTTTCTTAAAACTGAGAAACCGTGAACAATCCTGCATGAATACCACTGCATGAGCCTATTCACCTGTTGCATTTGCTGCACCACGATGATCACCTGAAATGCCTCCGCATCAGGAGGCTCTTTTTCTTTCAACACCCAGCTACATCTTCATCACCTCAGCTTCTGCTTGCAGACCTATCTCCCTATTTGTGGCTGGCTTTGGAGCAAGCAGCACAGACTCAGCGGGTGCAGGTCAAACACAGTGTTGGTGCTGTTGTTGTGTTGCAAACAGTTATTTGTAGCAACAACGGTATTGTTCCAGTATTATCAGTGCAATATGGCCCTTACAAGTGAACATAACTGACAGTGAATGAGGTGAAAATACAAAGACCTATGCATTCAATTTACAAATAACTTTTTATGTTTCAATCCTATTTAAGTGTGATTTTCCTTTCCTCGTGAAAAATACCAGTCACCATAGCACATACAATTTTAATGTGTTCCTTTTACAGTCCCACCCTTAACTTTTCCTTCTTCTGAGCCTAAAATGTAGAATTTATTAGAAGTAAATCAGTTCTTATGTAGCATTTATTTGAAATACATTCACAGAACTTTCACTCTTTTCTTTTCAGTTTCCTGGTGTTTTAAAATACAGCCTACACTGACTGTCTTTCTGTGGTACTCCCTTCCTCTTTGAATGGAGCTCTTGCCCAAAGAACACAAGCCAGGACTTCTCACTTGTTTCTACTGAAACAAAATCTCCTCAAAACTATACAGGAAATTTTGTTCTAGAAGCAGCAGCATGACAAGCCAGAAACAATCCTGAAAGGAAATGGCAAACCAAAATTTTTTAAAAAAAAATTTAAAAAGGAATATCAGAGACTAACATAAGTATATAATACATGACAGCGAAAAGACCTTCAAAGCTCAAATATTTAACTGGATTATGTGACAGCCACAATAAAGAGCACAACTGCCTTAAAATTACATTTTTGCTATCATGCAGTTAAAGGTATGGAACATGTCTTTCTTATGGCGCACCCAGAAGTAGTTAGCACTTTCACACCAAGTGATTTCTATAGTGATTTTTATATTTATTTTTTCCACCACAATCCATTCTCTGATCAAGCTATCTGTGTAAATGCCTTCAGATGGTTCTGTAGACACAGCACGCAGGACATGCCCAGAGCACAGCAGCAGGTTTTATCTGAAGAGTCATGCTCATTTCCAGAGACAATAATGACATTTTGGGATATTGAATTTCATAAGCAAATATTTTTCACCATCGTGTATTGTATTTCTTTTTAATAACTTTTCCTTCTCTATCAGCCTTTGACTAGAATCAAAGGAAAATGCGTTTAGTAATATCCCTTTCTTTTCAAATTGAGGTAATGCATGTATTGAGTATTTAATCTGCAAAAATAGAAAATGCAGCTTTTTCCTCTACACCTCTAGCTACATTAAAAATTTTCACCTAACAGTGGGCTCAGATATTTGTTTGTTTGTTTAGCTACAGCAACCTGTTAAATACGAGATTTAGAGAGAAGAGCATTGAAAACCTGAGATCTTGAAATTAGGTGGAAAATAAGAGTCTGTAAAATAAGAATATTTTTTTTCTGGAAAAGAAAAAGGAACTTTCACAATGAGGCAAGTTAAACAGCATTCCAGAAAAAAAACCAAACAAAACTGAACAAAAATCCCTAACAAACAAACAAACTACCCACAAAAACAAATGAAAAATAAACCCCACACCAAAACACAACGTCTTGGTAATTTTACAAACACAGAAATATTTTGCGTGCTTACTTCTGGACCCCACATTTCTCTGTGGAAGTGCACCCCAGTGAGTCACTACAGCTGAAAGGCAGCAGTAACCACTGCAAAGTTTTATGTGCCTATTTATTCTGCTATTCTATAAAAATGCCCCTTAGTTACTACTATTTCCCATTTCATGTGTTATGTGCATACCATTCATGAGGTGGGAGAGACTACAAACGAAATCACAGCTAGACGTCAAATGCATCATGTGATGCATAGAAATGTCCTTGCATGCAATTTCCAGCAAAGAAAATACTTAACATAGATTAAAAGATAAAGGTCTGTCATAGTACCAGTTAGGGCTTTTCCTTCCCCCAAGAAGCCTTTATTTCGTAGCTATCTTCACTGACTCAATAGCACAATTAACTTATAGTCTATCTTCATTTACAGCCGACAACAGTTTAAAAAAAAAAAAAAGAATAGAGCTTCATGGAGCAGTCATGTGTGCATTGCCAGGCAGTGCTGTGTAATGGGAGCTTGTTGGGTCCGGGGGTGTTCTGGTGGGGGGCTACGACCTCCCGAACCGACTCCAGCAGAAAGCCACTGCACTCACACAGACACACACTCCGGAGAGCTTCTCAACAGGCCAACAGCAAACAGGCAGGAAGGCTCTTTGTGCGGAATTTCCACGGCAGAGATTTATTTCAGCTTCACTGTGAGTGCCAGCCAGGTATAAAAGACATGGGGGAACGGAGGGTTCCAGGTTATATAGGGGGGCAGGGAAAGCATCAGGGACAGGGGTGGTACCTAGGCGGGACCTTGACATGTAAGGGAAAAAGGGGCAGGGAAATCAACGAGACAGTCAGGAAAACACAACTGGGATTCACTGGCATGGTAGAACAAAGCATCCTGGGAGGCCTCACCCTAACCTGGGGAGATCTCTCGGGGTCTGTTCCTTTAGGGGACTCTCTCATTCTCTGATTGGGATATTCACTGGCTCCCACAGGAGCTGATCTGGATATTGAGAGTATTGCTGTGACCAGAGCCTACACAGCAACACCTCAGACAGATCTGCTGCTGACAGGAACTGCCACTGCTGGCACATCCCCTGCTCTCACCTTCTGGGCTAATGTCATTGGGAACAAATCCCTTCCAGAATGCTCCAGGGTTCTAGAGTGGGGAACAGTCAAAAAATCCACTGCAGACGAGCAGTACTGGGTGTGAGCTGAAATGCCAGCACAGACACACCCAGGAAACAGGAAACACAACCCCAACAACAAAACTGATCTGATCTCTGCTTCCTTAGAGAGTCAATCAATGAGATTTTCCACAGGCTGAGCTGTTTCATATATTGGCTGCAAGAAAACATAAGGAGCATGTCCCAGTAGGGAAAATAAATAGAGGTCAACAAATGCCAGAAAAAATACTTGTTCTAATTTTACTGTCAACTATCACTGCAAATCTTCACCTTTTACAATGTGATCATATCTTCAAGGTATGGCTGTTGATTCACTGTTTTGTAATGGAAGATATTTTATTAACAGGGAAAGGAGATTTTTACTGGTCATTACAATGGTTTCTCTTGATTATAACATAGGTGTTAGAGAGATTTTAGTTTTATCATTATAAAGATACTTCAGAAAAAAAATCCCCAATTTGTTTATAACTAAACCTGTGCTAATTACTGACCAGTGGCAATCAAAGCTACTTGTTTAACAACCAACAGTGTGATAGGCATGAGAAGTGCAGTGGGGAGGAAATGATGAGAAAGAGCCTAAGCACTAAACTGAAAATAAGAATAAGGGAAGGAAATATAATCACTGAAGTTCATTCCTACATCCTGTAGTATTTCAAATGCCCTGCAGCAGTATTATAAAGATAGTAACATTCAGAATGAAGCTTTAGCCGTCCAGCTCTTAGATCTGCTCAGGGTTGGTCATGAGCATAGGAGTTTCAGCTACAACAGAAGCAATTTCTGATCATGAGAGAATTGGTTTAATACCTGAGCTGGAGGATGACATGAACATGGAGGTAGGATCCATGACAGACCCCCGCATTTCTATGCCCGTAAGTGTGAATCTTCAGACGCTGCTGTGCCCAGTGCCTGGGTTCAGGGGCACTGTGTTGTGCATCCTTGGGAAGGAAAGAGACCAAAGTCTCTCTTGTTCAAATTTACTGTTGTGCAAACGTGGAGCAGGCAATCAATCCACGTTTCCACCCTGGCTGACCACGGTATTTGGAACTGTAAAATTAGCCAAGGACCACAGTGAGAGTTCTTGAAGTCTGCAAGTATTTTCATATTTTTCTCCTCCTCAGTTAACTGTAAAATATGCAGGACTTGACAATGTGTCAATCAAACTCATCCTGTGAAACCAGTCCTAAAAATAGTGAGAATCACAATTATTCATCAGGGAAGGGTCCAGGGCAACCTCTATCATATGTTTTTTCCCCAAACCTGAGTAAACTACCTATCTGAAAATCGTTTACCTGCTAGTGCTCATACACCATCAAAAATGGATGTTGAAGCCCTACAGAGATGACAGAGGCAGATAACTGTACCACAATCTTACTCCAAACAAAGTTCCCTGATCTCTGGCCTAGCTCAGACACCTTCACAATGGAGAAGCATACACGGATAATGCTTTTTTTTAAAATTCAAAAAAACCCCTCAAATATTTCCAGAACCTGTTATAAATTGAAAACAGTTTTTCAGGGTTGTGGGGATCTAAAGAGCTGTTCTGAGTGCTGCAAAAATGTTTTGGTTAGACTTGATAGGCTGAGGCAGCAAAATAAAAATTAAGCTTGAAGGAACACATGCACCTTATTACAAAATTTTAGGTACATGTGCAGACGTGCCTACATAAAACTGCAGTTTGAAAAAAAAAAAGAAGAAAGAAATCCTGAGTGTTGAGGTGACCCCAGGCTTTAGTTTGATAAGGAAAGTAAATTCTGACTTTAAGTCTGCTAGAACACTCAAATTGTATTTTAATTGGCTTAAAATAATGTTATATAAAAAAAATATTTACCCACAGGGAAAAAATCTTCACAGTACTAAGAGAAAACAGATGGAATTTGTATGGCATTTTAAATACACATTTGCTTAATTCTTTACTTGTTTAAGAGTTGATTCTCAGCCCTCTTGAAGTTCAGGTCATATTTCCACTTGACTTTTATGAAAACTGAACCAGCACTTCAAATATCAAAGAAAAGGACCTTGCAGTTTGAAAAACGAATAAGTACAAAATCAGATTTATAAAGTTAATAAAGAAACCAAAGTTTTCTTGCACTCAAAAAAAAAAATAATAATTGCTGTATTGCAATTCTAAGGTAGAGTGAAGTGCCTCTTCTGCTTAATGTTACAGAATCAGATGTTCAGGATAGGGTTCAGTAAAATATATTAATTAGTTCAGATTTCATGATGCAAGTGTTCAGTAAATGAGTTTCTAATTGTTAAAGGAGCCATTCTGTGCCCTTTCAGGGAGCAGAAGCAACTGTTTGAGAATAAATGTAACAGAGCACCATCATCAACAAATGTATTTTTGTGTTTTAAAAAACTGAATACCAAAATCTTTATCCTCAACTTCATGAAAGAATAAGAAAACTTTGTGAGCTTGCATACATAACTAAATTTCAGAACTATGCATATACATTTATAATATGCTAGAATGCTAACCTGAATATTAGAAATACCGCTTTTAGAATATTAGAACTACTACTTCCCTTTTCTTCAAAAGATGGTCTATGAATTTACCTCACTTTGCTAAAAGTGTTCAAGGAAGTAATTTCCTCTTCAGGGAGAGAAAACCAAATAGGATATCTCTGCCTCTGACACATCCTGCACTTAAGAAACTTAAACCTTCAAAAGTTCCAACAAATGTGGGTGGGAATCCTTTTAATAATGATTTAGGTTCACTGTAGCATTTGGTAAATGTTAGGAAGATGCCACTGCCTTCTCAATTATATATTCCCATGATGAAGCATTCACTTTGATCATACCCAAGAGCAATATTCCTCATTTGGTTAATTTTTCTCTCTAGAATCACTTCATTACATTGTCTGAATCTTGCTGGCTTGTGTCCTGTTGTATATATCAACATTTAAAATTAAAAGGAAGAAAGGAATCTGTTTACTTTTTTAATATGAAGAAGTGATTACTAGAAAGATTTTGAACAAATTTAAAACTGGCCCGATGTGTCAGTTTTCTGAAATTTCCATCACAACAATCTCCAGCTCCCTGACAGCAATATACATGTGTGGTGTGTCTATATTTAGATGTGCAAATATCTATCTATTTGTATAAGTTATCCTATATATTCAGTGGGAACAGCAGCTTGATGCTCCTCAAAATCCTAAACAAATGGAAATGCTGCTTAAGCATGAAAAGACCAGGAACCAGAGATATACCTCACTGCTGGGGGGAGGGGGCCCTGGGGTGGAAGCATGGGGCACACGGAGTTTCCCTGCTCCCTGAGGCTGATGTACCCAAGTCCTGTTGCCCACTGGCCATGCATGTTACCCCCGCCCCAAGAACTCCTTGGTTCTCCCGTGATTCTTCAGTCTTGGCCCGGGCTGGCAGCCATGCGGTCAGAAAATAAACATCTCTGCTCACATCTACACAAAAAGTATCGTTCCCTTATTCTTTCCATAGGCCCTGGCTGTCTTCTGGGAAGGTTGCTGGAACCCCACAGCAACACCTCACCAGCAGAGAGGTCACCAGTAAATGGGAATTTATTAAACCCCCCCATTTCACTGAGTTCAATACATCTGTTTCCAAGTCTGAATTTGGCTGGACTCTTTCTGGATCACAGAAAAGTTCTTGATCTTTGATGGTTCTCTGATTACTTTCTTCAGCTCATCAGCATAAAAAGACTCAGCTGGACAATGATGTCTCATCCTTCTCCCATGGGTGGGAAGGTGTAGATTAACCAGCTTTCAAGATATTGACAACAGGAACAGTCTCCTTTCCACAAGAAAAGGATGTAATTTGCATTGGCATTGACATTTATGATCATTGTAGACCCTGAACAATAGTTTTAATGAAGCTCACAAGACCAGAGGTATAGCCAAAAGCATGGCAAATTTTCCCTCATTCTCTGAGGTATTTCATAATTTAATATTGAAATTTTAAGAACTTCCCAGAGTAATTAATTACTATTGGATATAATTTGTATGCATCATCGTATTTACATATCAAAAACAAAACCTAATTTGCTAAAGGAAGTCTTATGCTGTGCATTTTACAACATTACAGACACTGGAATTAATTAGATGGTGTTTAAAATCCTCAGAGTCTTTTCCTTTGCACCTTCTTGAAAAAAGTTCTGCTATCTTTTGTTCCATCTTCCACCAGGATAAGGAAAATATTTCAGCACTTTGCAATTATGTTGAAGAGAATAAACTAGCAATAAGTGTCAAAAGATTATCTGAATATTTATGATGGCATGTATAGAGAGCAATTTAGAACATTTACACTGCAAACATTTGAAAAGAGAAGTCAAAATTGAAATGATGCTATCTAATTAGACAGGTCTTAACAATTAATTCAAATTTTGCTTAGCAATTTGGGAGTCCTCTTTCAGGGTACCTTGATCAGGTTAATTGGATCCTGAAGACCATAACAGAAGCCCCTTGGCAAAACAAGTGTTTGCAAGTTTAAAAGTTGAGACATTATTTATAGTGAAAAAAGCAGCCACTAAAGTGTATTTTGCAGAGATGGAGCAGTTCAAAATATTCTGCCTAAGCACAACAGTCTTGTTTGGCTTAATATTTGTATAGATTCAAATTTGTTTCTTTAACAATATCACTACTATTTGATGCTTTTTTAGCACAAGTTTTGAGACAACTGTTAAAAGCACCACTAAAACATACCAGCCCAGGACTGCTGCAGCTTACCTAAGACGTGTATGTAAAACTAGAAAAGCTTAAATTGAGAAGTTGTGATCTCTATTGTGCTTCTTTGTTAAGCCACTGACAATTTTTAACATCAAACCCTTTAGACTTGTTGAAATTATTAAATTACCTCTGTTTGTGCTGGATAATTAGAACAGCTTTTAGCTATTGCAAGGAAGTCTCAATCATGTCCCTGCATAGCTGAGTTCTACAGAACGCTACCACTTGTGGTGGGCACATTTATTCCAGCCCCTACCCGGACACAGAGGATTTCTTCCATGTGTTTAAGGTTAAGAGAAACAAAACCCTCTAGGCCTTGCAAGGAGATGGGAGGAAGAGCCAAACCCTTATGATCCTGAAGGTCTTCCTCAAACTGCACCTCAGGCTTCCTTCTGTATGTTAATTCACGCCTTTGGCCTTACCTCACAATGCCACGTGCTGCTGGCTGCTGAGGAACGCACCCAGCCAGGCGTGGGTGACTCTGGCACACGGGCACGGGACGCTCCCTTGCCAAGCCTCTGTGCGGTGCTGACCACAGAACTCACACATGGGAGCAGATAGGGGACCTTGGCAACCCCTTCTGCACCATGTTGAAGAAGAAACCAGGTGACAGGAAAATGTGGTTTGACAATCCCTCAAAAAATTAAAAAAAAAAAAATAATTAAGAAAGAACTCCTTTCCCTGTACTTTCAAGCTTTGTCATTACAAATTTGGATATTGGTCCAGTTCTTTCTGAACGTGAAACAGTGGATGTCACATTGCATAGACACCTTTGAAAATTTACTCTTCATGAAATTATTTAAACTTCCTACAATTATAAGTGATTTGTTATAATCTGCAAGAACTGATGCTTCCTCTAAGTGATGCTTCTTCGAGCGTGAAGAACTCATGACTCGTTGTCCATCTTGGGGTCCATTTTTGGATGCAGCCTCTGGCTCCCCAGGGTGTACCTCTGAAGGCCTTTCAAATCAATCCCTACCTTTATTCCCTTGCTCCTGTCTAGTCTCTGTTTCTAGGTGGCCACTCAAGGCATCAACTCCACACCATGCTTTCTATCCAGAGCTGCACTTGACACAAAATTTACAGGTTTCATTTTGGTTTGTCTTTATAGAAATAATTAACAGGAATTCACTGGGAAATTTAAAGTGCAGTAAATAAAAATTGAGTATGAAAATTTGAGAAACATAAAATTCCACTACTTTTTCCTTTTATTTTTTAACAGAAAAAACAATTCACCTTTTTTTTTTTACTCTCATGGCATGCTATCATTGAGATGATATAAGGTAAATAATAAGGAATTTACCAAGACCTAAACAGGGTTCCTAAAATCATATCTACTTAACATAATTATAAAAAGAAATAAATCACAGACAAGTATTTATAAACACTTTAAATCACTCAGATATTCTTTTTCCTTTTCATAGAGTTAGTCACAGCTAAATAGTGCATTAAATAATTACACGGTTTGGGCAAAAAAGAGTTTGACATAATCACCACTGCATATATTAATATTCTAATTTTACAGTTTTGTTTAGAGTAGATGCAGTATTACAATTATAAATTAATTATGCAGTGGTTCATCCTTTGTGTGTTAACTACCTTCACAAGTAATCAGCCAAGAAAACAGAAAAGAATATTATCCGAAAAATTCATTTCAGCACACTATTCTTTGATCTCTTTAATACACTGAACATCCATTAACTCTTGATTATATTTTCATTGTTATATTCTGTGTGTAGCTGAAAACAAATCCAGCTTCCTTCAGGCAAACATTTGCTATCTAAGAGTCAATTTCTATTAACAAAATCAATCTTTGGCATGAAATTTTAACACATACCCTCCCCCCCAAAAATACAAATCCACAACCCAGACTCCCTAAAGTAACATAAATTTCAGTCTATTTATTTGTTATTGGTTATTCTGTTATAATTATACATAAAATAGTTAGGGATTTCCACTGGATAGAACAGTATCCCAAATTTCCTTTCATATCTTGGGCAGACTAGACGAGATCTTCAAAGAAAGTAGTACTGGGTGAAGTTGCCTCTGTATTACTATGATTCTGCCTAATTTAAATTTAGGCATAATTCTTTTATTATTATTATTTTAGAATATTCAAGCATCTTGCCGATATTGAGCAAAGTGTGGAGTTTTTTCCTTTTTATTTTATTATTATTATTTAGGAAAGGTTTGTTTAAACAATAATTCTCTTGCATGTTGGTTTTTCAACTGAAAAAAATACTAATTTATTTTACAATTCTCAAGATAGGAAGAGAAGCACCATATCACAGTACTACTATCAGCATATATGTAAATTCAATTAAGACTGTCCTTAAGGGATGTCTAAAAACATCTCAAGTGAGAACAAAAATTGGCAAATTATTCAAGTCTACAATAACTATCGGGAGGTCTGGAAAGAATGTTTTCCGTGGTTAAGATTCCAGTTACCTACATTTCTTCAGCTTCTCTGTAACCATTCCCTAATTTCAGTCACATGGCATTTTAGGAGATCTTATATCTAAAATGTCAGGGTTTTCAGAGGAAAATGCACATAGCTTCAACAACTGATTTTGCCTTCACAAAGTCTAGCAATTGCGTAAGTTTCCTCTTGCATATATATGTTATTGTTCACAATAAAAATCAGTGTTTTGAGAAGATTGAAATTTTAAAAAGAACATTGGACCTTGCAAGAATTTACCCCTTAAAAAAAAAAAAAAATGAACAAAAAACCCCCTTGACATTATTTTGCACAGACAGTGAAGGAAGAAAAGAGAATCAGCATCTCTAAGGAGTAACCTATCGAGGAGAAAAGAGTTTGTCACAAATAGTTTTCTCATATGGCTGTTACTGTTAGACACAAATTAAGAGGTCAGTCTTTTCAGGCAGCAAATTAGTGTCCAACAAATAAAAGACCAAAGAAAAATATCACTGTTTCTTGCATGCCTTGTACCAGCAGAGTTAAAAATGACCATTTAAAAATGAGATTTTTTTTTCATTCTCATTACATGTAACTGAACTGCAGCCACTCTTCTGTGGGTCAGTCAAAGGGTTTATCACAGGCCTAGGCTGCAGGACAGACAGTGAAATCCTAATTTATCCAACAACTCGAATGAACTTTCCACTGATTTATTCTGTCAAAACAGTATTTCACATAAGATTGACAATTATTAGCCATTATCTACCCTAAGCATTATTTTGTCTAAATACAAAGATTCTGAAGTTAATTGGACAAAATGTAGATCCTGTAATCCATACTATTCACCTCATTAGTGTTAAGCCTTTCCCCAATCCTCTGATTTAATTGCAAATGTTTGGTTCACTGAAGCTAATATCCTTTTTGTCATTGTTTTTCAGTTAAAATCAGCAGAACTCTGCCAAAGATATAGATTACCAATAAAGGTTTATCCTTTTATAATTACTTCAAAGCTCACACCAGGCAAGCAAAAGTCATTATTATGCAGGCTAAACAAAATGGCAAAGGATTTTCTGATGCTGAATATTCAACAAATCGATGCAGGTAAGCTGTCTTCATAAACACATGACAAGGCTTTATAAATTTAAGGTATTTTGAAGCAGCATTTAGATGTTTCTGGTGTTCAGAATGTTGTTCAAGAGCAAATATGAACAGCTTTTGGAAACCTTATGGCTCAATACATTGTTTCTAAAGCCATTGTTTTCAGAGAGAATAAGCCAAAATTAAAGTTTTAACTTCTGAACCTATAACTTCTTTTAAATTTCTATTTATGATCTTAATAAACCTTGCAGTGGTTTTACAGATACAGTATTTAATACTTTCACTTCTTAATCTGATTTGTGATACTCTGAACATGTAAAGCCGAAGAATTAACTCAACTGATCACCTAATCCATTATAAAAGCTGCTCCCTTTAGGTGAACTCCAGTGGGAACAAGAGATTGCTCTGGTAGCAAAATTAATCACCTGCAGATAATTTTCTTGAAATTGTTATATCTCTAATCATGTAACTCTATTCTATTAAATGAAAACAAAGAAAAAAAGGATTACATTTATATCCTATATATTTAGTATATAATCTCATGTATTACCACCTTGAAAATTAAAGGTATATTAACATACCTAATATAATGAAATTATTATTAATTTCAAGCCACTTGTCAAGCACATTTACAATAAAAAGAAAACACTACAGATTCCAATTTTCTCTCAGGTTATTGATATTTCCCTGACAGTACCTAATTCCTATGACAATATTGTTGGGTTTTTTAAGTTTCCTGTGGATACTATGGATCAAATACTGCACAAAAGCCTCAGTACCTTATTTTTTACATCTGCAGGTATTCATACTGTACTCTCAGCAAGTAGCACTGAGATAGTGATTAGGTACTTGGTGGCTGACAGTCTTGTTGCCTTCCGAAGGCTATCAAGGAAATAGCAACAAGTCAGCAACCATACTAAAGAGTATCAGTCCTAGTGATGTGCTTTGTTACCCCCATTCCATATCGTGCTGTAAAGCACACAAAGTGTGCTTGGCCCAGTCAGACACATCCCTGCTGCAAGCCACAGTTACGCCCGTTCGTACGGCCTATCCTCAAAACTCAACACAGCCACAAAAATTTATTTTCAGGATCGTATGTTACCTGAGTTCTCTGATACCTTCCTTAAGAAAAATACCAGGACACAGCTGAAGATGTGAGACTTTACTCTCATACCTTGTGTGATAAAAAATATGCCATTATGGAAGGGAGGAGAGAAATGAAATCAAAAGGGGTTTGTGAAATAAAAAAAAAAAGAGAGGAGCCAGTGATAAAAAATATACTGATGTAATCTTAAATATATGTTGAGAGAGCTTTGTACAAAAAAGATGAAATGAACAGATTACCCTATTCAAATGTGAAATATACAACTGGAAAGAGCTTCAGCTTGAAGAGGATCACACGTCCATAACCACCTGGTGATAGAGTATTTCTTGGTCTCTTCAAAGCCATTGAAATTGCTTCTCACAGGTGCTGTGACTTGGGCAGGCACAAGTTATCATGTTGCATCTTGCCAACAGGAAGCTGCAGATACTTTACAGCCATTTTTACAGCTGGTATTTGAACTCCAGAGGAAAACGCCACATGTGAAGTGGTGGTTTCAGAGAGATTTGCATCTATTTGATTGAGAATACAGCACAAATTATGAAATACTGAGTTTTAGGGCACCACTCTGACTCTCCTACTTATCAGTTTCAAGGGATTTAGTGCACTCCAGTGAAGGTCAAACTATCTGGCTTTCTTTGGAAATACAATGAAACAAGCTCTCTGGGTTATATAATGAAATCTTTTGTAACTATTTTCCTAAGCCAGTTAGAAAAAATATTTTTTCTCCTTCATAGGCATTCTAGTAGAAAAATCTCTCTTTGAAATACTTCGGCTGGTAACAAACTCTACTGGGAGAAACAAAAATATTTTGTTTAAAAAACATTTCAGAGCAATTTTTCCATTGTGCAAATTAAATCTCCATATTATTTCATTTAGCATTTGACTACAGGACACCCTCCACCCTTTGGGAGCATATTGCATTTTGTGTGCTATGTGTGATTCTCTGCTCTCGAAGGAATAGCCAGACCAGCCTGGTGACAGGCGTTGCAGAGATCACTTTTTATTCCCCTATAAAGATGATACAATCAACGGAAAAATAAATTCTCCATAAGCGTTGGTCAAGCTGGTGGGTGTGGGGGGACATTTGAACAGCATGCAGCAATACACAGAAAAACTGTGATGCAGGATGAAATTTGTTACTTTCTAGGTAGTTTTCCCCTAGTTTGTTTCCCACTAGTTATGTTTTCATTTGACACTGAACCACCTGCTTCTCAGGGGTGCTATAGTTGCTCCTTGTTACTTTGTAAGTTGAACCTGACATTTTGTTTTGCCTTACATCTCAATTTCATTGTCACTCAGACCTTTAGAAACGGTTGATGTAATACAGTAATCTATTCTCATAGTGATATTTAAATACTATGTGCTTTACTCAGAACACTGTGATAGATCCCTTGAAACCTCTTGTCAATATGAATTATCAGTCATATTTTGTTTCCTTTTAATCAGCTCCTATTCCTCAATATCATTCTGTGATATAACTGATTTTAGCTCCTGCCTCACTGTAACTATATCTTAAAAAAAATCAGTCTGCCTTTATTCTACGGTTCTTTCTTTTATCAAATCAGAACTAATGTTTCAGTGGCTGTTAGATTTATTTATACACAACTATTTCAGTTGGGCTCACTTGTTTTGTCAGTTACTTAAAGAGGCCAGTAAGAAAAGAGTTTACTGGAGTTGTTCTATAGTAACAAAAGCATCCCAAAAATTAATAGAACCACAGTGAATAACATAAGAAACAAGGAAAGTTAATATATTAGCTTAAAGTTATAATTCAAGTTTCTACACAGGGTTTGCCTGAAATCTGTGGACATTTCAATTCTCGCAAGTTCAGGGACAGCCAGAAAAATTGCCATTGAAGACTACAGCACAAATACAGCACACTTCTCCTTTCAGCACGTTTCACTTCTGGGCTTGGCACCAGCACATGCATCATCCATGCTGAACCCGAGATGAAATTACACTCAGAAGCCTTTACAACAAATTCTAAACTTATGAGACCCTGTGAAGGACACCAAAGGAAAAAATAGCAGAAGTACCTTCATAGGTAGGGGTTATAACAATGTAGATAAAAAACTGCA
Organism: Platysteira castanea; assembly: GCA_013397175.1. NCBI lineage: Eukaryota > Metazoa > Chordata > Aves > Passeriformes > Platysteira > Platysteira castanea. The sequence continues at coordinate 3,312 of VYXC01013412.1, read as the reverse complement.
ACAAATATTTAGGAATACACTTTATCAGCATTACTATTATTTCCACAGAAGGTCTTAATCAAAAGTCAGGACTGAAGGACAGAACAAAAGTGTCATCAGTATGAAACTTCAGAAACTGCAGACACAAACAGTAACTGACCTGCTTGCTTCCCTGCTTAACCTGGTTTAGAACTTATTCCTATCTAATTTCACGGTAAAGACAACACTTGTTGGGGAGAATGAAAGTTTGACAGGAAAATTTCATAGAAATGTAAGTCTGGCAGAAAGGTCTTTGACTGGAGATACTGAAGAAGAAATAGAAATGAAAGCAAGTTTTGATATAGAGTGAAAGAGGTTTTGCTGAACCAGTGGTCCTGGGTGGCTGAGAACTCAAAGGTTGGTGATGAGTTGGAAGGAGATTTTATGGCTAGAGCAAAGGATTTGTTTGACTACAAGGAAAAGCATGTTTTTTACCAAGTAAAGAAGTCTCAAGAAGAATATAAGTAAATAAAGAGCATGTATTTACCATGCAAAAAAGATACCACAGGCAAACAAGACATGATGATGTGGAAGGCAGAATAAAGGTCTAAGAATTTTCCACTGTCAAAAAATAGAAAAACAAGTTAAGCTTAGAATATAACTACTACCTCATGTGATTGGATAGTTATTAAGAGAATATGGAAATGTTAGAACTTATGATAGGCTATAGGCAAATGTGTAGGTATTGTGGATGTTATTGATTGGTTGTCATGTATTAAGATACTCAACAAAAAAGTATATAATGTCTGGTAATTTGAACAGAAAGCGGCTTCAGGCTTGAGACCAAGCCTACATGCTGTAGCTGAGCAGCTGTAAGGCAAAGCTCTGTATGCCCTTACCCTGGCCTGCTGTTGCTTTGACTATGCAATAAAACACCTTTTAAGAGCTGCCTGAAGTCCAAAACATCCTTCTTTAACTAACTATCTCCTATAAACACTGAGTTAAAATCTTCTTCCCTGGTAAATACTTATTACATTTCATGTGTTTAAAAAAGTTAGAACAATATCTACGGTTAATACTCAGCCCAACTCTTAAACAAGTCATATATTGTGTGCCAGTGCTAAATCCCACCTTCCCTCCAAATATGAACATGAGCAAAAAAAGAGTATATTTTGCAAAATAGTGGGTTTTTCTTTTTCACCCCCTATGAAGATTCTGTAGTCTCATTACTTGCCCCTGATAACATTATGTTCTGTTCAGAAACACAATACTTCTGCATTAGCACAGCGAGGCACTGCAGAGCAGTTACAAAAGCCTCCAATCAAAAGAGAAAATGTGATTTGGTTTCTGATTTTGGTTTGTTTGGGTTCTTTTGGGGTTGGTTTGTTTGTTTTTGCAAAGAAAGTACCACAGCATAGGCTTCTGGGATCCTTTAAATATTTGTCAGACAAATCAGAGAAATTTCTTTCCTAAAAGAAGTTGAATATTTGGATTAATTTGCTAATATAATGAATATCATATAGCACATGGAACTCTAGTTCCCCAAACATTATTAATTCATTCCACAAAGATATACTCAACTTTTAAATAGAAGTAGACACTTTAAACATGACAAAATGGAAGAGTGAAAAAAATAGTGTGCCTGTCATTTACTGTTCACACTGAAGACTGCAAAATTGTTTCCTTATGATTGAAATTCTCATGATAAATAACTGCACTGTCATTTCTAGTGCCATAGTACATAATCCTGAATGCATTGCAAAGCAGACAGTAGTTGATCATATACTCAAGCAAAAACACCTGACATGAAAACTCAAGAAGATGCTAATTTCTCAAGTCACCAGCGTTTTTCAGTAAGGTTTCCTCTATGTACTTTACCTTCCCAGAAACATGGTATAAACCAAGGAATTTTTCGCACACAATTATCTTGTGCTCTGGTATCCCAAATCCAAGGGATTTTAAAGAGCCTATTAAAGGCTTTTCAGATTAGCTCAGTTGGTGAGAACATGGTGTTAATAATGCCAAGGGTGTGTATTCGATCCCTTTATGGGACATTTACTTCAGAGTTGGATTTGGTGATCCTTGACGGTTCCCTTTCAACTCAAAATACTCTGTGATAAGTTAAAATTTTATATATATATATAATATCTGATAAGATACCTGGCAGTACTTTCTATTCTTTGTCATTATGTCTGCTTATCGTAATCACTCTTGAACACCTGAAACTCACATGTGGGGTGTACTGTGAGTAGCCCGCCTTGAGGCTCATAAAAAGGAAGGCAAAACTGGTGATGAAGGGGTGGTCAATAGCTAACTCATGTAAGCACAGTTAACTGTTAGGAGACAGCAAATGTTAGTTCTGACAGCAAACGTTAATTACAAAACCTTAGAAGTCGGATTCGCTCTAATCTTGTCAAGATAGAGGGGACAAGGATCATCTCAGAAACGACTCAAAGGACTATGCGTGCCCCAGGGAGAAAGGTGAAAAGTGCATCGTGAGGAAGACTACTTATCTTCATCAGAAAGACCCCCGAGGAAGAGGAGAAGACTTCCTCAGTGCAACCACTAAGACACACAGTGCATGCATGGCATGTATGCTAACGATATTACTGACTTCTGAGAAATAATTTGTATAACCATGCCTGTCCCAAGGAATGTGATGAATATTCATAATTTAACCCATAATACTGTGTTGGAGGAAATACCGGTGTGTGTGTTTGGAGGAGCAATCCCCCATGCATCCAGCGCCAAATAAAGCAAATACCCACTTCTCTGAGTCTGTCTCTGAAGTGTCTGTTGGCGTGGCTTGGGGCAATTCACTGGTACAAAACGTGGAGGGGAAAGCAAGGGGCAGAATCCCAGACCTTCGTCTTTCCCCTCCACCACCATCGCCTGCTGCGGGACACTGTGAGGCCTCTGGGAGCAGGAGGAGAGAACCCCCCGACCCTGCCCCCGCCAGACTGAAACCCCAAGTGAGCTGTGGAACCCCTACCCCTGCTCCTGCGTCGCGTGTGGGAGCGCGAGCGGCCGAGGTTCAGCTGCAGCCACCGGGCACCACGCCTGCATCTCGGAGGAGGGGCCACCACACCCCACCCAAACTGCTCCAGAGATCGGAGAAGGCAGGTAAGACGCTTCAAACAGCAGGAAAAAAAGGCAAAAATTGCTCGGTTCCCCCCACCCCATCTCAGCAGCAATAAAGGTAGCACAGTGTGGTGGTGATGATACAGAGGAGTTTAGGATTTAAGGGTTAATTGCTTATTGTGAGCATTAGTGGTATTGCTAAATTTTACAGCTGCTTGTTAGACAGCGTATATTGCTTGCTTGATACTAACCATGCTTGCCAAGCAGAAGGGG
>VYXC01013411.1:0-45804 GCA_013397175.1 Platysteira castanea | reverse complement strand
GTCTTCCCAGACACATAGGGGTATAGTTTTGCCATAGCACTCTGATTACACCTCCTTTCCATGAACTGAGGCCAAGTTCTAGAACTGTCTCTTGTGTTTGCGCTTTTCTCAGAAGTGAGATGTAGAAAGTACACAGCCCACAAACAAGATCAAACAAGGATCCAATCCTTTTGTACATCTGCCCCTTGTCCTATTCCATCCAAGAGGACCCAATCCACAGTTGCCTATCCCCAGCATCATGAAAGAAGTCAAACGTTTGGAAGACCAATGCTGGAATCAGAAAGGGAGATGCTGGAGAAGCAGCTTGCCAAAATTAAGAGATAACTAAAACTCCTACCACACATGCAGTAGTTCTCCTTTCTGTCAGCCATGACTAGCTTTGCACTCAAATGCCATACTCTTCCAGAATATCCAGATGTTACTGCTCATCTCACTGAGAATCCCCAGGTTCTGACATGGCTCACACAACTCATGGGAAAGGACTAGATTTATAACAGCCAGAGTAGAGTCACCTACAGTAACAAACAGGAAGCAGTGAAAAAAGGATTATAGCTGATTTCCTCCAAAATTGAAGGGCTTGACTAGGATGCAGAGACTGGGATTCACAGCCTGACACATATGCCTGCACATGGGTCTTTCTGTTGCTTCTGGAGTCTAAATAATCAGCCCTCCATTTTTTCCTAAAATATTGGCAAAAGGTAGTAAGCTGGTGATTGTTCCCACATTTTATGCAACAATACAGTGCAAGCAATACAGTGTTTCAATAGCTTGCCAGAAAGTGGGACATAGGCAACAGCAGTACTGCCATATACAAGGTGGACAAGGATTCATCCCTGGTTCTATTTGCAAAGCAGAACCAAGCAGTTCCCACTCACCATGCAAGAGCTAAGCACCCTTCTTTGATTGTGCAAGAGCTCAGAAGTGGAATGGTTCCAAATAGAACTGGGCTAAGCTAAGAATAAGGCAGCTGTCTACGGCTTTAGCTCCTTTTCTGGCCCTTGCTGAACTTTCACTTCAAATGTGTCACGGGAGATTTAGGAAAAGCCCTTCACCCAGAGTATTCCTGGGCACTGGAAAAGGGTCCCCAGGGAAGTGGTCACAGCCTGACAGAACTCAAGGAGTGTTCGAACAATGCTCTCAAGTACATGGTGAGATTCTTGGGGCATATTCCTGTGCAGGGCCAAGAGCTGATGATCCTTGTGGATCCCTTCCAGCTCAGGATATTCTATTAATCTACAGTTCTATGTAAATGCCACCCAGTTGATGAAAACATCCTTAGGAGCCCACTGCTTCCTGCAAAAGTTGACATCTCTCTCAGTAGCTCAGCCTGGAACAATTTTAACATTCTAAAAAGAGCAGGTTGCCTTACATATCCCTAAGAAATTAGTGCCAGTTTATTTTCTCTGAATTCCCCAGCCAACATACAATGAGACAAGAGTATATGATTAATTAGCTCCTAGCTGAAATCACCTCAGCTCAATAGTAAATACTACTTCATGCATACAAAATCTTCCAAAACCCAGTAGGGCCAAGATGCCAAAACAAGAACTTGTCAGAATTTTTCAACACATTGGGATGATGATATCATCTATAGGATAGAATTCCAATTACCTAGTTTATTAGCACAGTATTGAAAAGCCTTAGTTGATTTCCTGCACTCCCTTAAAAAAAAACAAAAACAAAACAAAAAAAAAAAAAAACCACAAAAACCCAACCAACAAATCAAAACTGAGTTTGGTCTGGGTGAAAATGGAAAATGCATCACTTCTGGTGGTATTTATGTCAGTCCATAACATGCTAACCTTTGATCAACACATCTGACCAGATTTTAAAATCCCACAAGTATTCCAGACATCAATGGACCCTACAAGCTTTCATGAAAAAAGGCCTGAGAGGGAACTACATGTAAGATGTGGTGAGAGCTGAGCACACAGTCAGGGTATTCAGCTTCTAAGAGGTTTGTTGCTGCCTGGGGACAAATGTTGCCTCCATCTCGCATCTGTCCAAAAAGCAAAAATATTAGCAGTGTTTAATAGAACCTTAAGCAATAATAAACCAAGACAGCAGAGTCCATTTTCATAGCTAATCAAGCACAGGGAGGATTAGCGCACTAATCTTATCACACACTTCCACCTGGGCTATATTTTCTTGTCTCAATTTGTTTCTTCTGTACTTGTTTAAAAACTCGTGTTTGGTTACCCCATTTCCAAACCCTTTGAACAGAGATGTCATTCCAGACAGGCTCTTTCCAGTGTTTCACCAGCTGGCAAGGAACTGATAACAGCCTGCTTGGTAAAATGGTGGTGTTCAATCAGCAAAACCCATAATTTGAGCACATGTATCCCAAACTGTTTGACTACATGGCAAATTATGGAACAGCCCACGTATACTCCAACCCATCCCACAAGCTACTACCACACTATTGCGGACAAGAGCTATACCCACAGGATTTTGTGATGGAGACTTTGTAGGCTGTATCAGGCTTGCTTGGGCAAGCAGTGAAGATGTGCTTCTGCTTTCTTGTCTCCCACAGAGAAAACCGTAATCTTAGATACCACAGTCTTTGGGGGAAACAGTGGCATACAAGCAGTGCATGATGTACACAAAGAAACATGGCTGCTGAAACAAAACAAGAGCCACATAAGCCAGAACCCAAAAGGTAAAGGGGACATCCCATTCACGGGGCAGACAGGATACAGACATAGGAGGTCTTCTGAGCGTCTATGCAATAGGGGTCAAAAATTGGCAGCACATAAAGATCAAAACCCAGTAACAGGATCCTGAAGAGACTCTCTGAAAAAAAAGGAGATATGGAAACAGCCTCAATACAAGCAATGAGCTCTTTCTACTGCATCTGGAAAAGACAGGTGTGAATTGCACCTCTGGCAATATGGAAATTCACACATGGACATTTAGCTACCCAGTAACTGCAGAGCACTGAATTATATGCTCTCTTCTTTAGACCTACATTTTAGACAGAAACAATATTATTATCTGTATCTGCTTTTTACAGTAACAAAGAAGGGCTCTTCAGGTGAGCAGGCCTATCTCTTCCACTCAGTCTGAACAGAAAGGCAACACCTCCAGCTCCAGGCCCCTGAGCTGCAGAGGAGGCAGCCAGAGCCTGGGAAGGCACTTTGGCAGGGTACCCCTGCATGAACACCCTGGGCTTTTTTTCTCCCCCAGCATCTCCTACTCACTGTTGGCCAATATGGAATAGTAGGTTTGATGGACCTTTGTTCTGACCCACTGTGGATGATGTGATGCTATAATCTCAGTTAGAAGGCCTCCTGAACATGTAGTCTTACTGTGCACTTGGCACATTTGACTGGTCTTAAAAGCTAGTATTGCACCAACATCCCTCCTCAGCTCTCCACCTCCCAAGAAGAGACTATTCCCTAATCCTACTATTTATTCCTGTATCCTGAAAAGAAAAAGCCACTGCTATTTAAAGTATTTACAGCAACACTGGTAACATATAAAGATAAACAGATTGCGTATCAACCACACATTAAGAACTTACTAAGCAGAAAGAAGTTTCATTCTACTTGCCATTTTTCTGGTAAAATAACACATTAATTAAAAAAAGAATGAAATCAATACATTTTAAAATGCTATTTTTAAATAAAGAAATAGAAAATGAAGAAATCCTACTGTAAAAGAAAACAACCATATTTAGTTTTTTGAGTACACAACATAAACAGTTCCAATCTCATGGGTAAATCATATTTGTATTACCTGTGTTTTTATAAGACACTGCAATGAAGCTTCAGGAACATTATGTTTCTAGGTTGCTGAATTTATTGCCTTTTGGCCTCTTTAGTCCTGGAAATAGGTGAGATTAACACACTCTCCTTAGTATATTACACATTCACTTGTACACAGGCCATCCATCTGGTTTCAAGAGTCTGCAACAGCAAGAGCGTATTAAAACTGTGAAGGTGCTAAGCTCTGCTAATATTAATCTCTGTGTGATAAAACCACTCTTATTAAAGGAAAGTGTGAAATCTATATTATATTCAAATGTATATTTCCAGGTCTTAATTTCATTCTAATGTGAAGGAGGGAAAAAAACTATGCTTTGAACTGATATTTATCCAGCACATTTCCACAAAGAAACAGACAAGAGTGTCAGCCCTTACTAATCCTTGAAGAGCTGACTTATTTTGAAGAAACAGAAATGATGCTTTCCAGGTTTTTTCTTTTTCCTTAACTTTTCCAAATACATTATTCATGGGAGGAAAAAAAAAAAAGGCAGCCCGCTAATTTTCTTTTTTTTTACATTTCATAGCAGCTACTATTGGCTGTCTTTATGGCTGCAAGTATTACATTCATTGAGCAACACTGTCACCTATTCTGCACCTCATATCAGTATTGGAAACCTCCCAAACACATGAATATGAGGGGCAGAAACCTATTCCCTGCACTCACAAGGTTTAGGTTTGTTCCTTGACCACCAGGGCCTTCACACACAGATGAGGTGGAGCTCAGCTCCTGTCAACAGGACGCTGCAGTCTGACAGCTGCTGCTGACTGAAATAGGTGAATGTTTACACAACAAAACCTAGCTTCAAGCTAAGCAAAAAAATCTATTAAAGTTGTGGCTTTTTATGGGCAAAAGGAAGTCTTTCCATCTAAAAAAACAATTTAATTGCTTCAAACATAAAATTTGAATATCACTCAATTTCTACTCAACATTCTTTTTAGACTTTAGGTTTGAAGCTAATGCTAGATTTTCTAACTGTCCATTTTGGGTTGGCTAATGAGTGTCTTTACAGGTTACAGCCCAAGGTGTCATGAACCCAAAATCTTGGTATTCACTCCAGGAAGAGAACATTTTTATTCATTTTTCTGCATTAGTAGAACAACATGCAGGCGGAGTCTTATCTGACACTGATCTCTGCTCTCTGGTGACCAGTGATAAGACTCAGGGAAATAGCCTGAAGCTGTGTCAGGGGAGATTTAGACTAGATATTAGGCAAAGGCTTTTCACCCAGAGGGTGGCTGAACCCTGGAACAGGCTTGCCAGGGATGTGGTCACAGCACCAAGGTTGACAGAGCTCAAGAAGCACTTGGACAATGCTCTCAGGCACATGATGTAACACTTGGGATGTCCTACACAGGGTCAAGAATTGGACTTGATGATCCTTGGGGGTCCCTTCCAACCCAGCATGTTCTATGATTCTATGATCCAGCCATGCAGGAAGCATACAATATTTACTTAGCAACAGTTTTTATTTGTTTGGGCCAATACCCTTGGGTATTGGGAAAGTAGGGAGTCTGATAATGCTCAATTACAAAAGTCTTATGAGGTGAAAAGTCAATTTTAAATGTTTACAACCATAATGATCTTACACAGACTCGGTAAATTTCAGAATATTTCTTTGTAATACACTTGCCATGAGAAAGAGGTGTTAAGCTGCTCATTTCGTCAAGTATCAAAACACTTCAGAAACACTGGCCTTCAACCTCAACATCAGTTTACCACCAAGATGAGATCTGATGAACTTTGGCCCTGTCTGACTGAATCTCAAAAACCTTCAAGGACGGATGTTCCACAGCCATTCCAGCCAGCCTGTTCCCCTGCTGTATTCAACCAGACATCACTGCAATCCCATGGCCTTTTCACTAAAACTGTTACTCAGCCAGTCCCTTCCCAGCAACACTTTGGTCCACTAGCAAATCTTCATACTTCTTAAACTTTCTTAGTTTTCTGTTGTCCCAGTTCTCATGTTTATCAGAGTCCTTCTGGACTAAATATCTGCACTCTGACAAGACGGTAGGAATTTTGTCCCTACATACTAAATTGCACTTTTACACTCCTGCTGTCTGTCCTTACTTCCACTTTTGTACGTTCCCATTTTGTGTTTTAGTTAATTGAGAAATTCCCTGATTGGCCTAACAGGCCTCCTGCTTCTGCAAAATGGTTTATTCCTGAGCTCCCATTAGGTTTTCTTTAAAAATTTTCAAGCTCTCCTGTGTACCTTTCATCTTCATGGCTGTTATCCAAAGGATTCTACCTACCAATCTCCTGAACAAGTGAAAGCTTGCAGTCCTCAAGTCCAGGATCCTAATTCAGCTGCTCACCTTCCCAGCCTTCTTCTAGATGTGCAACTCAGTCATGTTCCAGTCACTGAGATGCAGCTGCCACCTGTGACCAAACTGGTCACAGCTCTTCCTTACTTGAAAGCAGCAGATGAAGTGAAGAGTTAACCCTGACTCTGGCATCTGTGATACAAAATTTTTACCAACACAGCCTCAGAATTACCCAACTGCATGCACAACACCAGATTGCCCTCCTAGCTGATGTCTGCATGGCTGATATGAGCATCCCCATGAGCATGAAAGTTCATGAGTGGGAGGTTACTGCTAGCTGTCTGTAAAAAGCTATATCCACCAGCTCCTCTTAGTCACACAGTAACAGATGCCCACCACATCACCAGTGCTCCCTTTCAAATCTTCTGTAGCCAGTGCTACTTTTGTGAAAAATTAGCTCAGAGTTTTTTAAAACTGTACAAAGATTTCTGAAGTACATTTTGCTCAGTGGAGAAAAACCAGACTATCTGTTCTAAACTGAGCTTAGATGTTGGGGCTCGCCCCCCCACTCCCCCAGGGTGGGAGGGGAGCCTGGGCGACACATGGCAGAGTACGGGGGTTCTGGAACCCCTGCTCCCAGGTCACACGTTCTCGAGTTGTGTTTGTGCTTGGATGTTTTGTGTGGCCCGCCCGGGGAGCGAGGGCAGTTTCCCTGGCCGCAGAGTCAGTCTGTGCTCGTGACCGGCCATGCTGGCTGGATCCCAGAAATAAAGACCTAATGAACACCTTATGAAAGATCGTGTCCCTAATTCTTCCATGGGCCAAGGCTACTTTCAGAGGCTATACCGGACTGCAACACTTAGATAACAAGTTCATTAGTACAATTTCACTAATTTATTTCAGCTAAAAGGAATCTACAACTGAAAAGCAACAGAATTGTTTTTGAAACTTCACATTTACTGAAATGTTATCCAAAATTGACAAAACAGCTTTAAAATTAGCTCTGGCATTGCCTACAACTATCCTGAGTCCCTGAGTATGCCAAGCAGCTACAACTTCAATCTTATGAATTAAACTGAGCACAACTTATAGAACACATCACCACATATCAGGCCTGTAACAGTTGTTTAAAAGAAAAAAATTAAATTTCAAACAACCGGAAAATATTAAAACTCAGAAACTATTTACTGACACCAAGTCATGGACCCATAGTGGAGCTCTACAGAAGCTGACCTGTCTGACATTTCACCCCTTTGTTCCAGCTACATCAGCACGTCTAATAAAATACACTATTTTTTTTACCATGAACCTTTTCTTTTCTAAATGTTAGAATAATTTTAAATAACCCAGGCATAACTCTGCGAACTTTCAAACAACTAGCTTTGGAAATTCCCATCTCCATTCGCTGCCTTCTAAGTTGTGCTGACGCAACAACTGTACATAAGGCCTCACCATAAATCAAATCCCTGGAATCATTTCAGTCACCACAATGCAGCCCCCTAAGTACAACTATGGAGGCAATGAACAATTATAGGAATGTCATGAGAAAGAAGAATGAAGTCTCTTAAATAGGTTTTGCCAATGAAAAAAAATATCGTCAGAACCACACTCAGAGCTGTCAACATGTGAACTTCAACAAAGATAATGACACGGGTAAAACTGAAAAAGACAACGTGCCAGCAAGCATTTACACCCATCATCAACCAGTTCTTTAGTCTTTGGACAGTGACAAACTCAGAAAAAAACCCCACTTATAAACACACAGTCAAATTCATAGTCTTCTTTCAGATTATCAATTTTTACCACAGTCGTTTAGATCCTGTACACTGACAATGAACATTATAGGATTCTGAAGAATGACAGTTTCTACAAGTGACTGTGTTTTACTCAGCAGATACTCCTGTATGTACTACCGAGATCTTTTAGGCTTTAAACAGAAGTTTGATTAGGAACTGGAATTGATCAAAAAATTCATACATGGAAAGTAGAGGAAGTGAACCTGGACAGGCAGTGCTGCAGAAAACAGCAAACGTAGCTAGTATATATTTTCGTCTACACAAGTGAAAAAGCGTAAGTTATTTCAAGTACACTGAGCAGCAAAGTACACAAGAAACCTTCCTTTGCCTGTACTATCTGCCTGGCTATGGTTTTTATTTCTCCAGCTCCTCAGCTTACATCTAATTCAGCATTTGTTCCCTGTAACCCCTTAAAGCAACTCCAATATTGTGTATTGTGTCAGTTTAAAAAATAATATTATGTATAGATTAAAATAGTTACATAACAGTGAACTGAGTTACATAGAACTTCACTTTGTTCAGCTCATACTGCATTTAAAATAATTCATCACAAGTAACTCTAAAGTCTACAAAAACTTGGTATTTTCCAGTCTTTTAGAAGGAAACACGAAACCTGCATTAAAAATTATTCTGACAGTCAGCCTTCTACAACATCTGCTACTATAAATTGTTTCCCTCATTAATTAAATTGTGCAAACCCAAACCCTTCCTAGATATTCCCATTACCCTTTTGTCATGGAGTCTCTTTCACTTTAAGACTTCTCTTAAGTTTTACCACTTGATAGCTTTAGCAATTCCTTCACAGCCCTCGGTGAGCCAGCAAGCCGTATTCACTTTGCAAAGACTCAGCTGAAAAGCTAAGCATGGCTTCTTCACAGGTAACAGTACAAAATCAGGCAACACTTTCTCGCTTACACTTAAAAGGTACCAGGACAGACAGTAAATCCAATCTGGCAGGGATGTCACATCCAACTACTGGGTACACAGCAGTTTGCTGTTTAGCTGACTCTTAACAGCTCCCAGCCTTTTAAGACACATTTTGTTTACTTAGGGAAGAGACATGCAACCTCAACAAGAATTGTAATTACAGCAGCTGCACAGAAATAGCAAAACCACGTAATTTCAGATCATCCTTCATAACGTCAGTATCCACAAAGAAATGCTAGGGTCTGCAAGAAGACACACAAACATTTTAAAAATTAATTTAAAAAACACCCGCAAAACAGAAAAAAAACCCCAGTATTCTTAGTATCAAAGTCTCAAATTCACAGAAACACAGGAGGCACTATAAAGAACAAGATGTCTCAGGTGTCAGGAGGGCAAATAACGCTAATATTACCTACCAGATTCTCTAGAGCTTTGAGACTTCAGTCTTTCTACCAGAACTCTTACCATCATTGATTGTAACTGGGAATACTCCTATTATTCACATACATACAGAGTGTATTCACGAACATTGCTGAGTTAAACTCAGTTGCATTCCATAGCACATTTAAAGTGATGAAATACTTTTAGCAATGCTGCATTTGCTACCGTTTTACGCTGCTAAATTTATTTTTGTTCTTAAGGTTACTCATCCCAACAAAGGGCAAAAAAGTGCTGAGCTACCATCTTCAGATGTTTTACCTGACTCAATTCATTGTTAACTTGTTCACTTTCACTCTAATTTGTTTATGCTAAATAACTCCAGCCTTTTTAGTACTTTTCTCAAATAAAATATTATCTATTCACAAATTCTTGAAGGAATTTTATGCCTATCAATTCCTGAAAGACTTCCTTCTTGAGTAACTTTTCGGAAACTCAACAAAGAAATTAACTGATCAACTAAAAAATAGATTACGAAATACTAAAATGGAGGGAAATGGGATTAAAGGGGTGTAATTAAGAGCTTGAGCAAGTACTCCGCCATCAGAATCACTTGCAAATCACTACTCATCACTCGCTCTGTACATAGGAGCTTTGTTGCTTTTGGCATCCATCCTGAAAAGTGTCAGTTACCACTGGCATATGTCACCCTTTCCAAATGCCACTTCTACTCTGCACAGGCCCGTCACCTGTCTCAAAGGATATTCCAGGGCAGTTCAGGTCATCCTTCATGCCATCTGCAGGCTCAAGGTCAACCCTCTATCTCATTACCATATGCCGCCTGCACGCTCAGACACGCAGCAGCCTTGGCAGCCCCTGACACAAACACTGAGGCTCCGCCTCAGCAGAAAGAGGAAGCCGTGTGCTGCAGGAACAGAAAGCATGGGAAGATGTGATAAACGCTCTGCAGAGCACAGTGGTTCTCACAGGCACGGGCTGCAGGGCTGCCCTTTGCTTCACTGTGGGTGAAGAAAAGGGACCAAAAGCTATCGTGAGCCACAGAGGGCGTCCCCGCAAGCCTGTGACTGAACTCTGCCTTCTCCCCTCATGCCAGGTTGGAGAAGACCTCTGAGATCAGTGAGTCCAACCTATGACCAAACACCACCATGTCAACTAGACCATGGCACCAAGTGCCACATCCAGTCATTCCTTAAACACCTCCAGGAATGACGACTCCACCTTCTCCCTGGGAAGTCCATTCCAATACTTAATCACCCATTCTGTGAAAAAAAAAATCCTTCCTAAAGTCCAATCTAAACCTCCCCTGGTGCAACTTGAGGCTATGCCCGCTTATCCTGTCACTTGTTACCTGGGAGAAGAGACCGACCACCCTCCTTTCACGGAATCCTAGGGAGTGATAAGGTCTCCCCTTGAGCCTCCTTTTCTCCAGGCTGAGCAACCCCAGCGCCCTCAGACGCTCCTCACGGGACCTGCATTCCAGACCCTTCGCCAGCTCCGCTGCCCTTCTCCGGACTCCCCGCACTCACGAGCATGAGACACAGGGGCGACAGCACAGCCTGGACCAGCCCCCAGCCCACAAGGCGGTACCTGCCTGTCGGCCTCCCCAGGGCCTGATGGCAGCGCTGGAGGTTGTGGCCGGGGCAGGGGCAGCCGGGCGAGGCTGCGGGAGCCGAGACACCTGGGGGCTCGGGGTGGGTTACCTGAGCTGTGCAGCGCCCTGACTTCGGAGCGGCCGCGCCGCGCCGCGGCCGCGCCGCCGCCTATCACTTGCCGCAGGAGCAGGCGGACCCTGCGCGCAGCGGGACCCCCGGCCCCGCCGCCCAGGCACAGCACCCGCGACGGCATGGAGACCGCGGGGAGACAGGGAGAACCAGGGCAGAAAGACCGGGAGCGCCGCGGCCGGGCCGAGCGCGGGGGAAGGGAAGCGCCACCGCACAACGTCCCGCCGGAAACCAGGGCCGGGCGGGCGCGGGCCGGTGCCGCCGGGTGCGGGGCCTGCTGCAGCGGGGCCCTGGCCCCGCACCCCGGGGTGTTCCGTGGGAATGGTGGGGCGGTCAGCTAAGAGGACAGCGTGTTTTCTTTTTACATGAGGGGTGCTGAATTGCACAGCTGAAAACGTTTGAAACAGCCCGGAGTGCCAGGGGCGGGCACCGGTGCTGAGGTATATTTGGGCGCCGAAGGTTTTTCTTACCTTTGATCTCTTAAGTGCTGCTGCGTTCATGGGCCCTCCTGCCCCAGTGCCGCCCTTCGCCTGCGTTCTCGAGATTCAGTCATTTCGTACTTCAGGAGGAATTTGAGTTACTCCAGAGTGACGTTTGGCTTAGATGTGAGATTTTTGTAAAAGGTCATGTTGCAGAAATAGATTTCAAAACTGGCTTATTCCAGCTAAAGGTAATGCTCTTGGATTTATGTAAAAGCTCAGAAGTAAAATTTAGAATGATTTGTGAAAGGCTGAAGCTTTCACGATAACTAAGCCTAATTCTAAGGAAAATCCAGTTGAGACTTGGATCTCAGTACCAGTAGAAGGACGGTGAGGGACCTTTGTGAAAGTAGAAGCCAGAGTGAAGCCACCACCTTTATCAGCTGTACTTCAGGTTTTCGGTGTCTCAGCCGGGAGGATTTTGCTCCCGTAAATCTCCCATTTCCTGCATCTTTGCAGCACTGAACAATTATCCCAAAGGAAAGTCATTAAAGTGGGAGCTAAGCATCAGTTTAAACACAGACAACCTAGACTTGTAAGCCCCCATAAGATATTACGAACTATGAATGTTGGTCTCGTCCTACACGTTTCTGCAGCTCAGTGTTAGGTGCATTAAACATTTACAAGAGGTGAGTTTTCATGATCTTCAGCATTTCCTGTTGGCTAGAGTGTTGGTTAGGTATAACTTCTATTCTTAGTACCTAATATAGGTCTGTGAATCTGTTTTCTGGGTCTAAGGCAGGATAAATGAAATTGCAATATCCTTTTATGGATATTGCCCTAATTTTTGGTAAGCTGAAGATCATAAATGCTGGAGGCTGAAGATAGGGTAAGTAACAACAAGGTCTGCTGGAACAGACTAGAAGGCCAGTGAGGCAAAATAACAATGGAATGGTTTACGAATCTATTTTAGTAATCTGGGATATTAAATTAGAAGAGTACATAGTTCCTCTTTGTCATAGCTATATATAAAAAAGTAATAAACAGCAACATAATAATATAAGCAAGCAATTAAATGCGTCACCTGAATGCTAAATAGGTTTATGCTATGCTGAAAATAAGGAGACATTTCAGTTTTGTACAGATTCACAGTAATTTCACACTGTGAATTTACAAAGCCTCCTTTTACCTCTCTGTGTGTGTATATATATGCACCTGTCAAGCTAAATGCTTTACATTTCAGCCCTTTCTGAGTCATGTATCTATAAAATGTTTTGCTTTTTAAAGCATTGTCTTAAAATTCTAAATTAATCAACTTTTCCAAAACTTCAAATTCAGCCTGCAGTTCAGCCTCCAACTTTCCATCTGCAGCAAGAGAAAACTATACTTACTCATTTTCAAACTGTTGCTGTGAAAGCTATAATGGAAACATTGTTATCTCTGTGCATAATTACAGATACAGTAATTTTGTTGCATATATACATGTATACACAAACACTTAGATGCACAGCTTGAATGTTGCACTGGTTTTAGGCTATACTTTTCATCCTGACAGCACTCAAGATTTTATATAATAGCGTGAATGTATAGAATTAAGCTGCTTCTTGTATATGTGTGAAATTTTATCTGGTGGTACAATATTAAATTACTGGTTGAGTATGGCATTCGCCTCACTTGTTATTTGTAACTGATGCATATAGGCTTTACATATCTTGTACTTGCTCAATCCTCTCTGTGGAAAGTATGATTCCGTCAGTGGTTGGGTGCTGTCATGAAGTGGAAGGATTTAGCAGTCTGCATCTGGTGTGTTTGTGACGGCTTTCAGCGAGATTTGCAGCACTGGTAACAAACAGCAATTTCATATTTTCATTCCCTGACTTAACAGCACTCTTATTTGGAATGTCAAGTTTCTTAACAAAAATACTTTTTCTTTGGTTAAATAGAAAAGAACTTATTCCAGAGAGTGAGAGCTCCAAAAGCATCCCTCTGAGTTGACAGTTTCCGGACTATTCTCTCTAGTAGCTGTCAAGTACTTTGCTGTGTAGGTCTAGCTGCAAGACTAAATTAGACACAGGTGCAGACTGTAAAGAACAATGCATCATCTCTGCCTAGTTGTAGTCAGTTCTCCTACACAAGAACAGAGAAGACAGCTGAGATGAAATCCTGGCTTCATCTGAACTTCATAGGAAATCTCCCACTGAATGCACTGAGGCCTGAATTTTACTGAAAAGGTCTGGCTGAACTACAGTAATAGGAGTAAGTCAGTCTTCATTTATTGTTAAAGCTTTGTCTAGAGGGTAGGTTTAGCAGTAAACTCCTTTGAAACTATGTCCAGAGAATGTGAAGAAACAAAAAAGGAAAGTCTCTTAGAATTCATACAATTCCCTAGTGATGTGGATTCCATCTGGTGATACTAGCAGAGAAAGTCAAGCCATTGATGTAGGCCTTGCTTACCATTAATTTTCCTGAGATCAAGATGTTACTTCTGTATCATTTCATTTCAGTTAGGCAAAACTAGTTTCCTTGGAACACAACTTAAGAGTTGTTTTCCCAAAGTAGCTGGAGCCACTGATGTCTTGCTTTAGATAGTAGAGGTAGAGAGGAGTCGGACTTGTTTTCTTCTGTTACATATCAATTTTGAACAAATATAAGTACTGATATCCATGGAGCCACTCTAATTCACTATAATGAGTCCTTGTAATACCAGAAGGTACTTCTCTTGTATGAAATTGATTTGTAACAATCTAAATCAATTAAAAATGGAAAGGCACAGCTGTTTCTTTGTTGACTTGAATCCTAAATTCGTCCCCTAGTTTAATCCAAGTTGATACAAAAAAAGAAATGGATCCACCAATAAGATACAAAAATTCTAATGTAAACTGTCTTATCTCCTAGTTCTTGCCAAACTGACTTTCATTCGTTATGTCTTTCTTTGTGTCTAATCGTTATTAGAATATATATGCTCTTTGCACTGTTATAAAATAAGCAAGAGTCAGTGCTAGATTTTGTTCTACAAATGGTGTTTATAATAGATTTCCCACCCCAGAATGTGTAATTACTCCCTTTCTAGTTAAGGATTGAAAGAGTTTTGCTATCTGTTTGACAACTTCCTTCTAAAAATTAAAATCCACTCTATTAAAATCCACTCTATTAGCTTTCTTAGTATCTGTTCAGACCCCTCTGTGTCTGAGTTTTTCTGTGCTGTTTGCACTGTTACACTGACCCAAAACAGTGATAAAGGATAAAAGGATAAAATCATTATAGTTTTTTCTAAGAAATAATGATATTGAGGTAAGAAGATTCTTGCCACCTGATTGCTAGGTGATAGGTTGACCTAACAGCCTCTAGCTGCTTGGAAGTACATTTCTTGAAGATCAGTATTACAGCCAGAAAGCCTGAACACAGAACACAGAAGGTAAGAGAAACAAGAACTCTGCTGAGTGGTACTGCACATTTGAATATGCGTTACGGTATAAATGCTTAGAGAGTATAAAGGCCATGAGTAATAGCATCTGTAATTTCTTATGCCAAACTCCATCTGTTTTCAGTAGTTTGTTACTCCACTATTCTTTAATAATTTTGGCAGAAATTTCTCATGTTGAGTTTCTGCCGCAGGCAGAAAACTTCATTTGAAAACTTGAACAAAAATAGCTTAGACAGTTTTCAAAAAAGAAATGAGAATGTTTTACTCAGGACCAGCTATAACCCTTACGTGAGTGGGAAGGCTGCATGGCTGAGCAGCCACATCACATGAGGGAAATGCTTACTACTTTCCCTGGTGTTACTGGAGAGTGGAGGGGAGAATAAAGAAGATTAAAACCTCTGTCCTGCCTGATAAATCTGCATCTGGTTTTACCTACATGAAAACAGTTCTAAAATTAGGAACTTCACCATACATGAGCTTTAGATCAAGGAGTAGAGTTCTGCTAAGAGAGTCATTCTGGTTTCAGAAAGATGCTTTTTGATTACTTTTTTTTTTTTTTTTTTTTTTTTGGTGGGTGTGAATTATGAGTTTCTGAAAACTGGGGAGATATATAATAGTTTAACAGCTAGGTCAACATATTCTGTTTGTATGAAGGATGACCTACAATAAGACTGCATTGGTTGAGCCAGACTTTCCCCTCTCATTTCTCCTTCATGTCCAGAGAGCACTACAAAGACACTCTCTGATGTACTTTCAGTGCTTCTCCAGAGCAGAGGGATTAGGAGCCAAGCCTAAAGGGACAGTTAGAAAATGGTGAATTAAGCACAAGGAGCCTGAAGGGAAAGGGGGCAGAGGAGCATGAAAACATTAGATGGATGTAGGGTGAGAGTAAAAAGTTATCACAGAATCACAAAATAAGCTAAGTTGGAAAGGACCTGCAAGGATCATCAAGTCCAACTACCTGCCCTGCACAGGACACCCCAAGAGTCACACCATGTGCCTGAAAGCACTGTTCAAATGCTTCTTGAACTCCTGTCAGGCTTGGTGCTGTGACCACTTCCCTGAGGAGCCTGTTCCAGTGCCCAATCACCCTCTTGAGGAATCTTTTCCTGATATCCAACCTAAACCTCCCCTGACACAACTGCAGGCCATTCCCTCAGGTCCTGTCACTGGTCACCACAGAGAGGAGATCAGTACCTGCCCCTTCACTTCCCCTCACAAGGAAGTTGTAACTGCAATGAGGTCTGTCCTCAGCCTCCTCCAGGCTGAACAGCCCCAGTGACCTCAGCTGCCCCTCATACGGCTTCCCCTCCAGACTCTTCACCATTGTTATTCCCCTCCTTTGGACACTCTCTAACAGCTCCATGTCTTTCTTACGTTGTGGCACCCAAAACTGTCCCCAGCACTCGAGGTGAGGTGCCCCAGTGCAGAGCAGAGTGGGACAATCCCCTCCTTTGCCCGGCTGTGCCTGATGCCCCCCGAGCAGGGTTGGCCCTCGTGGCTACTGAAGCACTGCTGACTCATGTTCAACTTGCCATCGACCAGGACCCCCAGGTCTCTTTCTGCAGTGCTGCTTTTCAGTATCTCATTCCCCAGTCTGTCCATACATCCAGGGTTGCCCCATCCCAGGTGCAGAATCTGGCACTTTCCCTTGAACTTCATATGGTTGGTGATTGCCCAGTTCCCTAATTTGTCTGTCTCTCTGCAGGGCCTCCCTGCCCTCAAGGGAGTCAACAGGTCTTCACAGTTTTGTATCATCTGAGAAGTTGCTTAGTATCCTTTCCAGTCCTGTGTCCAAGTCATTGATGAAGATGTTGAAGAGCACAGGGCTGAGGATGGAGCCCTATGGAATCCCACTAGTGACAGGTCACCACTCTGATGTCACCCCATTCACTACAACCCTTTGTGCCCAACCCATGAGCCAGTTGCTCACCCATTGCATGATGCGTTTATCCAGCTGTGTGCTGGACATTTTATCCAGCAGGATCCTGTGAAAGACAGTATTAAAAGCTTTACTGAAACCAAAAAAAGATTACATCAACTGGCTTCCCTTGATTAATCAGGTGAGTTACCTTGTTATAACAGGAAATTAGGTCTGATAAGTGGGACTTTCCTCTCATGAACCCATGCTGGCTGCAGCCGATGACTGCATTGTCTTTCAGGTGTTTTTCAATAGTAATGAAGGATGAGGTTAAGACAGAGGCTGAAAGGACCATGACCACTATGTTTTACATCTCCTGAGCACCACTGAAATTCCCAGTATTTTTCTGCTGACAAAAACAGTTGTTAAATCTACTGAAAATATACTGAAGTGGTTCACTCATGCTGTTTTACTGAGTGGTAGGGGCAAGTCTGCTGTCCTGATGATGCATTACTTGGACTTTGAGGCAGGAGAGTTGTTTGTATTTGATTTCTGTAATTGCTATTTCTTTTAATTCTAGAAAAATTAAAAATGCTGCAGTAAGCTAATACAGCAGTTGAGTGATTTCAGAACTGCATGAAGTCAAATGTTCAGGGATTAAATATCAAAATGGTATTGTTATATGAAATATAACAATATTGTTGATATATAGCAATATGTATGAAATATAACAGTGTTGTTATTGTTGCTATTGATACAAAACGTTCTTACAGAATTAGTAAGATGACCAGACACTGGGATTTCATTTGCTTCACAGATATTCATAGATTGATAAAACCTAGCTGTTGCCCTGGTTTTTGCTAAAGCCTTCTGTTTTTAACCTTGGAGTCAGATTCTTTCACACAGATTCATGTAAATAATAGCCAATGTTTACTTAACGGTATTTTCTGTTTTTCATTCCTTTTGTGATAAGAGAACTTTGATGAGCACCTTTCTTCTCCAGTGGGATCGAGAAGGAAGTGACATGCTCTCCAATCCCTTTTGGAGTTGGGACGTGTATAAGAATGAGATAATGTAAACAATAAAGGTCTTTATTCCTTTCTTTCTGCTGAACCTGGCAGGTCTGAAAGCGTCTTTATTGTGTCTCCCCAGACACACCTAGCATGCATTGACAATGCCCGTGTATGAGCTAATGGATTTAGGGAATACATAGCATAGTGTTAACACTTTAGGCAAGACAATGACTCCTTCAAGAAGAGAGAGGTAGAAAATCCACTCATTGAGATCCTACTGCTGTCTCACCTGCTGAAGAGGACAGCATCTGGATAGTGACTACTTCAATCTGAGGAACTCAGAGATGTGTGGTTTAGAATTATATACTCATTTAGGTTGGAAAAGACCTTTAAGATCATCAAGTCTATCTGTTAACCCAGCACTGCCAAGTCCAGCATTAAACCATCACACCTACATGTCTTTTGAATACCTCTACCTCCCTGGACAGCTTGTTCCAGTGCTTGACAGCTCTTTCTGGAAGAAATTTTTTCTAATATCCAAACGGAACCTCCTCTGGCACAACCTGAGGCTATTTCCTCTCGTCCTATCACTGGTTACTTGGGAGAAGAGTCCAACCCCCACCTGGCTACAGCCTCCTCTCAGGCAGACGTAGAGAGTGATAAGGTCTCTCCTGCGCTTCCTTTTCTCCAGGCTAAACAACCCCATATTCCTCAGCTGCTCCTCATAAGACATGTGCTCCAGACCCTCCCCAGTTCCGTTGGCCTTCTCTGGACACCCTCCAGCACCTCAATGTCCTCCTTGTAGTGAGATGCCCAAAGATGAACACAGGATTCAAGGTGCAGCCTCACCAGTGCTGAGTACAAGGGACAATCACTGCCCTGGTCCTGCTGCCACACTATTGCTGATACACATTAATCATCAATTTAGGGTATCAGCTCACTTACGTCTTACTTGATTTATCTGTACTTGCATCAAACATATATTCACTGGCACTAGTGTCATTCCCGTGTTCTTCATGGCTGTTGTGATCCTCTAAAACAAATCTGGTATCCTCTTCACCCACCTCAACACTGATGTAAAATATCTGCCAAATAAACTTCACTGGTTAGTATTTAGTGTTTTACTTTATAACTGGAGTGTTATACAACTGTACACAAAGCTGGTTAATAGAATGGTAAAACACACAAGTCCCATCCCAGTCTTATGTGCCTATATTCTAAAGCTTTTCCAGATGCAGCTCACAGCTGCAGCTCACAGCTCACAACTCAAAGCTCAGAGGCTGCGACAGAATGTTAGTAGAGCTGTTAGTACATTAAGAGCTAAGCAAAATCTGATCAAATATTACCTGAAATCTTTATGCCTTTTAGTGCTGAAATGGTAGGTTTCCTTCTTCCTTAAGTTACAAACAACTTGGCTTTTCCTGATGATTATGTCTTCATCGACTGCCTTTTGCTGTCTACAGAAGATTGCACAGAATAACCTCTGTAGTGTAACTAGTGGCATGTGCCGTTGACCCAGCATCATCAGTAAAATGCCATATTTCTCAAAGACAGGATTAATGTCACTCCCGTATAATTCAGTGTCATCCCTGTGAAGCACAGGCTAATTCCATGTATCACAAAGGTTATTTAAGTTTCAATAAAACGTGAGGCAATCTCACAAGCTCGTGTTTGCTGTTAATGAATACAGCTTTACCATACTCTAGCTGAAGAACTTACAGCATTAGTGCAGTAGAGCCTGAGGCCTTTTATGGGGTTTACACATCCCCAAAAGGTGAAAATATTTATTGCCTCATTCCTAAACCTTTGACCTCTCTGTAGGCATTACTATTATTTAAAATTGTCAACACATCTGGCTGGCCACAGGGTAGAGCTGTGAGTGACACACGGTGAAAAATTTAGCTCAGAATGAAAGCTGAGGTGAGCACCCAACTGTTCCATTTAGACATTAATATCCTGAGTCTTTGCTTAAGGGAGCTGCCAGTGAATTCCCTGCTGGCGTATGTTCTGGGTCCATCTAACAGGAGAGTTCACAGTCAGCAGCCTGACCCCTCGACCTTGTCAATGTAAATAAAATTTATGAAATTGTGCCTTCTGTGCTGTTATCTGTGGGAAGAGGCATTGTGGCCCACATGTCATGACTGCATTAGCATTACATGAACACTGAATGAAAACCTTCACAGGCTATACATGCATGAAAATGCAGATTTAAAATAGCTCTAAATGACCTGGTCTGACATTTGAAATCCCACAGAGTTGTATTAATATAATCTCATGTGTTTAATAAAAATTAGAATGAATGAGATTACTTTTTTCTGGGAATTTTAAACTGAAAATTGATTAAACCTGTTTTTACAGAGTGACCTAAAAAATTGTAAGAAATAAAAAAAAAGGCAGCTGTCATGAGGCCATGATAGAATTTTTTTTTCTAAAAGAAAAGACCTTGAAAATGTTTGTCCTTCATCTCTCATAAAGCCCACATCTGAAGTAAGATCATTACTTTCTCAGAACAACACTATTTAACACAGGCCCTCCAAGGAAACTCCAACTTCACTAGAATTCTCTTAGTGTTTTCAGTATAGCAGCATTGTCTTTTACACAATAGGCAAAGACAAACCTTATACAATCTGATTGCTGTTTCAGCTCTTTTTTTTACTTCTCCATTACGTTCAGATGAAACAGTTCAAATTGAAAATTAGAAACATTAACTGCATGAACCAAGGATAGGTTCCAAAGAAGAGGCAGGATACAAAAATGTCTTTCTGTTTAGGTCAACCAGAATTTCAGTGTGTCTGAGTGTGAAACTTGCTTTCACTTGTTCTCTTTGATGTACTGTAGCTAGCAATATAATTTTATCAGACAGTCTGTCTGGGACTATCCAATTTTATGACAAGGGAAAGAAATGTGAAAATGTTAATTATGAGGAGATTAATGAAGTACCTGGTTAGCTCGTACATTAAGAGGTTGATTTTTTTCCTTTCTTTTACAAGTGGCTGTATGGTAAAATAAACACTTCTGAAGTCCAAAATGGACACTCTTATACAAGAAAAGATCTCAAATTCCTCTGAATGTATTTTCAGAATTCAAAGATGATATCTGTCTGAGTTGGACAGAGTAACCCAATCCATCTCGACTTTCACTTGCTGTCCTCAGTAATGGCCCTTTGCTGTCCCAATATCTTAAATGGATTGATGCTCTAAGAATGCTTAAATGGGATTGTGGAGCTTTTGTTTACACTAGGGGCAATATTCTTCTTCATTGACAAATTTTCTCTCAGTGTTCATTGTTGGTTTTGTCTGAAGATCAGTTGAAGGACATCTTAAAAGCCTTGCCTCCATTTCTACTTTTATTTCCTTACTTCATAGTATGCTGAAGTAGTTAAAGAGCAGTGTAAAGCATCTCAGATGCAGTTTTGTCTTCAAAAGCTCAGAATTTAAGGGCTTAACCCAGTTTGCATGCAACTAGTCAGTCATACTTTGATTTCAAAGACTGAGTACAGTTATTCAAGTGGGCAGGCGTTAGCAGAATCGGTCCAAGCAGAACAATATACAAGTTCAAGGGAGAGACGATTTTTTTTTTTAAACCTTGAGAGTGCTTTGGCTGTGTTTTCTATTGCACAAAGAGTGGCTGACAATCTAATTACCATTATGTTGTGTGCCATGGAAGCAGGTAGTACAGTAAGGAAGGGAAGGTACTAATGCCCTCTTATGCAATTTGTCAGTCTAGATCAATCCCTGAAATCCCTTCCCAAGCAGACATAAAAAGGGGAGTGGGGATGGGTATGAGCTCCTCTCTCCACCCTCTAAGCTGGTGCAAGATGAATTACCTCACTGCCATGTTAAAGTGTAGTGGCTTGGTATCTCAGTATGCAAGAACTTGACAGATTTATTGCTATTGTTCTTAATTATTATTCCTGTAAGTATTAGAAGGGATTTGAAGAAGGGAAGGTGGGAGTCCAGTGAGCAGGAACAAATAAACCTGGAAGTAACTTCACAAGAACTTCACAAGCAGTTTTGGAGCTCAGGTCACAGCACTTATCTAACTTCAGATGTAATTGTGTAGCTAATCACTTAATTACAACAGAATCTATTTTATGTCCTACTTGAACAGCAGTGCTATCTGGGATGAGCACAAAAGGCAAGAAAATCAACAGTATAACTTGAATGTATTCACAGGATAAAACTTCTGCTCTGGAAGAATTGTGCCCTTCAGACATAGCAGAACAAGTGGTCGTGAGATTTTCCTTCTTCAGATCCACGTTTATAAACCTGCAACCTTTTCTTTGCCTATAAAATACAATAGTCACAAAGATGTTTGGCAGCCTGTGCTAATACTAGTAATATTCAGCAACAGCTCAGCTATCAGTTCTTACTGCCTTCTTCCATTCCCACCTTCTCTTTGCTGAGTCCACTTTTTTGGCTGCTTGCTTTTGTAGTGTAAGGCCTTTGCAGCAGGAAATAAGCCTTTTTGCTGTGGTTCATACATGTTAAACACACAAGGGCTCTGATCCGTCAAAGAAACACTAAGATCATAATGCAGATGATACAAATGAGCCCAAGACAGATTCTGTGTTTGTTATAATTAAATATATTCTTCCCCAAATTACATATGGATCCTTTGAAAAATAAGACTAGGCCATATTACCTCGTATTCATCAAACAATAGAATATATCTATGTTGCTGAAAGATGATACTTGCTGGAGGCTTAGACAAGGCATTCCATATTTGTGGCATGATTTAACTGTGCCTAGCTTTATTTTGCTTCACCAGGTCCTAATTTAGACCACTTAAAAGGCTGCTTTACATAGGCCTCTACTGATCCAGTCCCTGAACTCATCTAGAAGACAGAAGAATGACCAAAAAGCAATTCAGTATAATTGTATTTTTTAGATGAGGTTTGAGAATACTTTGCGTGAATTGTAGCCCAGACAGCTGATACCTGGAGCAATAGAAACAAATATAAGCTTAAAAGATGCAATCATCAGGAATGAAATAGAGTAATTGCTGTGTATAGGTTATTCAATTATAATAATAACATTGTAGCCACACAATACCAATGATGGAAAAATTAAAAATTTAAAATAAAGTACCTGTTGACACACAAAAGGGGTAATCCACTAGAGGGAGACAAACTGGAGAAACTATTGCACTTAACAACCACAAAAAAGTGGAACAAGTAGGAAAAGTGTTTAGATAACTAAACATAATGAAGTTTTTTTGTGCATGTTTGTGTAAGTCAATCAGCATTCTTACTTCTCTTATTTCCTTATCAGGAAATGTAGAATTTAATTTTAATTTCTTGCTAAATGTGTTAGCTCAGGTGAAAGGTTACTGCTAAAAATATTACATCTGTATTTCACAAACCCTACTGCTTGGTTCTGTAAAGATTTCTTATTATTAACAAGTCTATGGGAAAGAGCCATCATTTAGATTCTTCCTTTTTCTTGATGGAAGAAATGTGTAGTGCAAAATACGGTTAATGATAGCAGTATTTCAGATTGCAAAAAAAGCTACCAGGGTTTGTAAAAAATTACTTAACAATCTTTTAATCCAACAGGTTGATCAACATGCAAAGTCCTCCTGATAAGTAGATGAAATAAAGGATTTTAGTACAAGACTGACCAACACATAAATCTGGTCAGTCCCACTTTATGTGGTGGATTGACCTTGGCCAAGTGCCACTACCAACACAGATACTTGTTTATTCCCTGTTTCATGCAAGAGGGGAATAAGTGAGTGGCTGTGTGGGTGTTCAGGTGTTGTCTGGGGTTCACTCACCACAGTCCTCCCAGACCCAGTACAAAAGTCTTCCACATCTCAAGAAGGTATTGAAGCTTTATGTGGTGACAGTGCATATCCTGGGTTGCCTGGTATTTCTCTAACCTGAGCAAATAAAAATGTCACCAAAGTTTGAGCAGCCAACAGAAAGTCCACCTTATACTCAGAGAAAAAAATAGAGGCCTGAAAGGACACTTGCTCTTAACCTAAAGCAGGTATCTGTTCAGATGAATTGTTACTTTCAAATATCTGTTTCCTACAAGTGGGAACTTTGCCTCACTAGCTCAGGTCAAATAAGTTACTTTAGACACCCAAAGGCAGGTGAAGCAAAGCCAGCTAACTACTTACATCTTTGTCTGATTTGAATTGCTCTTTTTTTGTATGCCTTTGGGAACCTCTTCACTTGTGGCAATAGACATGCCCTGTGTTCTAGTTCCCCTTTATCCTAGAATTAAAGATTATCCTCTACTTTTGCTTTTATATTATTGGTATTTTTTTCTGTGTTCTGGCACTATTTTTAATAATACATACTACTTTCTTCAGTATCAGTTATTATGTATATTAGTTGTAGACTACTGTACTGGTTAAGCTGTAGGCTGAGCAGGCCCAGCAAAAGAAAAAAAGCAGAAAATTTATCTGTGAGCTGAGCTAAATTTTCTCATGCTTCTATGCTTACTTCCCCATTTCATAGTTAATCACCATATGTAGCTCAAAATATTTACACTCCTCTCTCTTTGCTGAAGAAAAGGATATTTTTTGTTGAGGAGCAGAAGAAAATTTTTCCTTACCTGTTTGTCAGGACAAGATACAGATATTGTCCCGCTTCTACCCAAAGAAATCTAATGGAAATGTGTCTCATTGTTTGTAACTTTTAGAACATTTATTTTCATTGGGGTTTTTGGTACAACTGGAAGCCCTAAAGTTTTGAAGAAATGGAACTTTGCTCAGGAGGAGTTCAGCAACACCATTGCATGGTTAAATATGCCCTCCTATATTTTATACCCATCCTTCCCTCCTTCCTTCCTTCCTTCCTTCCTTCCTTCCTTCCTTCCTTCCTTCTCTCTCTGCTGCTTCTCTACTTTGTCTCACCCTCCTCCCTTTCCTTCTTTGTTCCTTCTCTCTTCTCTTCCTCCTTTTACTGCTTCTATTCCAGGCCTTTTAATCTGCCAGCTGTTTTTTGTTTCCCGCATAACTGCACAACTTCCTAACATTCTTCTACTTTTCTTTATATTACCTCTCTTCCTTCTGCTGGACTGTATTATCACTACTACTCGTGCATTGCACGTTAGAAATCCCACACTCAAGTCTAGTCAGTGAGGTTGGATTCAAAATTTTGATTGAGGGCAGGGCTCCATCTCATCTTACTGAAAACTTTAGTTTTCTCTGCCTAAGACAACCCAACCCTAACCTGCATTTGAGACTCACATTAGAGCACTGCAGTACGTTCTGCAACTTTTAACCTGAAAGGCAGGAAGTTACTGGAAAATAAACTCCTGTTATGCAGTCCTGGTGGATAACACCCACTTGGATGAAGTTGCCATCTGTTGTTTTCTTGGATTATGTCAGAATATGTGAAATAACCTGGAAGAGAGAGAAGCAAAAAGACAGACAAATGCAAGAGAGAAATAATGTCTGGAAAATTACTGTTGAGATTCTCCAAAGCAAGAGGAGGGCACAAAATATTCTGGTTTAGATCTGGAAAAGACCTGCTGGAGCAATAAATGTGATTGCACCAATCACCAAAATGTGGCTGGAGAATAAATAAAGCTTCCTGGCTGCTGTAGATCCGGCATTGTTATTCTTTATTTCTTTTTCATATAGTTTCCTAGGCATAAATGGGCTGAATGCTGTTAGTGGAAAGTGGGACCGGAATCATCCTTTAGCCCATGGCAAGAAGGACAAGGTAGAGGAGCAGGTACAGCAAATAGCGTGTGGACCTAATGATGGGAACTAAAAGTGTGACATTCCCATCAGCCTCTTCCTTCCCACAAAACTGAACTGTAAAAAGGAATCCAGCCTATATCTTATACCCTGTCTCCAGTTACCTAACAGGAACAGGGGACAATTTGAGGCATAGGGTTACTATCAGAAGTTTGATCAGTTTGGTGATACCACATATATTTTCAATTTAAATTTAAATATTAAATAAAGTGGCTTGGAATTCAAAACCAAATAACATGATCTCTACTGGTGAAGATGAAATAATATTGTTTATCCAGTAAAACAGAAGCCTTCTTCTGTTTGTTTGTTTTTCTCCCTCCAGAAATACACACCCATAATAGACAAAAAACATATATATATATAATGTGCAGTATTGCACAAGACCCAAAATTGCTGTATTGTACAGAACATTCATGTCCTGAAACTATTTTCAGAAATGTTTAATAACAAATGTTTCATCAAGCTGTTATATTGTGTTGTATATGGAAAGAAAAAGACTAAGGTAGAGGTAGCTCATCTCTTAGCTTCTGAATTTAAGCAAACACTTAATATACCACTAATATTTATTGTTTTTATAAATGTTAGGCATGTTTCTAAGTGGTATTTAAATCTGATTCTCTTAAGCTGGAACAGTTTTACTGACTCAATGATACAAGCATTTCCTGAAAAAGAAGGACGTATTTCCTGTATTTTTTTAATATTTGACAGCACTGATCCTAAATGAGTAGCAACATGACACTGATTTGCAAGACAGACTTTAAAGTACAGTTGAAATTCTGTATTATTGTATCCCACGTAAACTCATTTACTGAGCAACAATTACATAATAAATTGCATTTAAAACCAAAAATAGATCCTGTTGTCCTTATTTCAGTTATAGAATTAAGCACAGTTAAAAAGGAGAGAGGATCCTGCTAATGAGCTCTCAGCTGGTAATACTTTGTGTCCGTGCACTGAGGTTTCCTCAGTTTCAGAGCAAACAATCTGCAGAAGTCAGGTCCATGCTTTGTGTTCCTCAAAGTAGGAGAGTTTTGCCCTCAGTGCTTAGTTTGAAAATAAAACCCCCAGAACCCCAAGAAAACTTCTGAACTAATCTCCACAGAAGGGCCAAGGGTAACTTGGAGGTATTGCAAGCTTTTTAATGTTAATACCAGTATTTGTAATGGCTTTCTAGATTCTACAGAGAGACAGTGGGAAGTTTGGGATCAAAAAATTTTGACAATTGTTTGGTGATACTGAGAAGGAACATCTTGTCACTGAATTTGCAGTGCATCAAGTCAAATTTGTGCATAAACCTTCACAGGATAATCCTTAGTCTTGAGGCCATGTTTCTGAGAGCACATACACAAAAATAATTGGATTAGTAAAAGTGGAAGGAAACACATAAGCACTATTTTCAGCAACAAGCCCTACCTTTTTGTCACAGCTTTCTTCCTCACCGGGGACACAAGGAGATCCTTTTACATTAACTGTAGCCAAAGTACAAACACCAGAAAAGAGCCCCTTGGCCCTTCTATCTCCCAGAAGAAAAAAAAAAAACCCATATAGCAAGAGCCTATACTGGTCAAGAGAATAAAAAACAGGCATTGCAGTAAAATAATAACACAGTGTGCTCAATCTCTTTAAAGGATTGTCTAACAAAAAGTTTGATTTATCTTGATCACAATTTCTAATTCCCATTACATGGAACAGTGATTTAGTTGGAGAGGAGTCTTTCTTCTTATGCAGAAAGATGCAAGAAATTCCAATGATCAGAAATTCAGGCTGACTTTGATGGTGGAACAATTAATTCTGATTGTTTCGTAACCTTTTGATTCTTTTTTTGTGACTCTAGTGGACATCCACAGTGTTCAGGCCAGTGTCAGTGCTGGCTGCTATATTATAGTGACCGTTGTACCAATGTCAGAGATGATACAGTTTCCTGTTATACAGTAAAGATTGTGCCCACCTTTACTAAAAGGATCAGACTGAGAGCATGTGTTCAGTCTCTAGCTTCCATGACCTCGGTCGGATGCTTTCTTTCTTTCTTCAAAGTATTGTTTTGCACATGACTGCTCTAAAACTTCCATAGTTAGCTCATCAAATAATTGAGAGGGCTCAGTCACCTGTATTCAGCAGTATTTGCCATTCCTGCAAAACTTATATAATCTGGAAGGAGTTATAACACAGTATGCTTGCTTGCTTTGGAATTACTGATGATAGTGAAGAATAACAGCAAATCCCTTTAGGACCTAAAGCAACCCTTTAAAGATAAGGCACCTTTCAATCAGTGGGGTTTTAAACCACTGATTATTATCTTAATTTTTCATTGTTCTAAATTCCCAGTTACCTTGACAAGAAGTACGAGATCCAATCCCTTATAGAATGTGCACGTGTATCCACACTTGCTCTGTGAGCTTTTAAAGACTGCATCCCACACTATTTGTAGTTATTGTCTTGTTTCCCATTCTAGTCTCCTTAGAAGTGTGGGAGTGTTGGAGACTTGGATTCATACTGACCTAGTTCTACCTAGGATCACACCTTTTTGCCCTGGTGGTGAAAGGCTCTCTACACTGCAAGGTAAAAAACAGTTTCCCATGGACTTTACTTCTGCCAAAGAGTTTAAAAAAAAAAAAAATCAATCCAGACTTTGTGGACTGGAGACAGAATAGAATGAGAAACAGGAATAGAATTGTATACCTAATCTTTGTAACTTTGATAATATTTAAGTAAATATATGATGTATATCCAATTTCTTTGAATCAGAGTCACTATTATAAGGTTGAAACCCCCCAGATTTTAATCCAGTGCTATCCAGTAGTTTTAAAATAAATACTACTTATTTTCACAACAGTAAGCTATGTCCCAGATAACCAATCTAGACTTTCTCAGGTTCCCTACTGCCAGAAGACGATAATGTCTGCATGTTTTGTTTTGTACAAAATATTCACTTTATCCTCTATATAACTTGAATCTGGCATTTTCAGTAAGACTCAGTGGGTAAGGGCTTTGAAACTCTCTTGACATCTCTTTAAATGCCACTTTATACTGTCATGCTGTAAGAATTGAGTCCTTTTTCTTGTACCGATGAAGAACTAAAACTACTTGCCTGCTCATGATCCTAGGCATTATTCCTTTTCTATTCAAATTATCTCCCTCCTTCCTGTTTCCTTTTTTAAATCTCTTCTCAGCATTTCATTTACAGCCAAGGTGAAGTTGTTGATCAGTTGCCTGGGTAACCAGAGCCCATATTGCTACATCAGTCATGGAAGGACAAAGTTCCATGAGAGCTTTTTGCCTACTGCTTTATGGAGTAGGTTGTAAAATAGTCAATTCTGCTAATAATCTAATTTAAACCTCCAAATTCAGTTCCATATTACTGTGTGAGTTTTCTTCAAATCCTTGTTGCAAAGATTTGCAAACTCATTCTTCAGGTTATTAAAATAGAAACTTCTCTTTCTATCAGTGTCTATGAAATAAAAATGTGGAAGTCATGTTTTATATGTATACTTACATATAATTATACAGATTTTAATAAAGATTAGTCAGTCCTATCTTGGGCTGCTTCTATTGTTTTGAAATCTTGATTTGTTTTGCAGGAAAGTAAAAAGTGAAATCACTTTGTGTGTAGACACCATGCCAAGGACAGGGATAGTTTTTAAAAGTGTGGTGATAGACAAGTAGTGATGCAAGATAATGCCAAATTGCACTACCTACATCGTACCGCTTGACACATGGAAGATATTTTTGTAACATCCTGGTGAATAATAGCTTGCAGTCTCTTCCCTTCTTTTCTCCCTCGAGATCCACAATTTCTTTTGGAGGATATTTCAGTTCTAGCCAAAAATGAGAACAAAGAGATGAAACTTCGGTCATGCATCACAAGCGTACCCAGACTGTTATACTTCTGATTGAGAAGAGCACTTTTTCTCTTAAAAATATACTCTCTTCGGTGTGCTTCTATGCCAAACAACCTGATACAAAACATAAGTTAGAAATTCAGCAAGTCAAGAGGGGAGTTGTGTGGGTGTCTTAGCAATAGCATTATACTAAAAAAGAAATCATGCCCACATGAAGTGATGAAAAGCAACCATACTACTTGTGGGAGTAACATTAAAGACCACTAATTCTGTTTAGTTTTGGTCTTTAATAAGATGGGACACTCTTTATTGACAGCAGGTTGGCTTGGATTTCTTCAAAATTGGAATGAAATTCAAGTTTCTCTGAAAAAAGGGAGAAAATATGCTTTGTATCAAAAGAAACATACAGACAGGGAAGAATTAAAAAAAAATTTAGTATGTTAGGACTTATTCAGTACAAGAGGTTTTTCAGAATTTTTCCAAATAATATGTCAATTAACATCTCACAGGCGTTATCTTCTAAAGGGAAAATTCGGCAAGGCAAAGCAACAAAGGCTACAAAACAGTTTATGCGGAATTTTTGTTCTAGGTGAGCTGAGTGACAACATCATCCTGTGTTGCATCAGGAAGTGTTTTATTGTGTAGCATGAAGATGATGAGTTTTGACAAGTTAACATATTTCGATGGAATAAAGGTGTAGCATTCATTTAATGGAAGGAGATGTATGTTATTCTCCATATTACCCTCCGTCTACAGAGGCACTACAAGGCATCGGAGAGAAGGCATCACAAAACGAAATTAAAATAGACTGGTCTTGTTGAAATTACCTATTGTCTTTATTTATCATTTGTCAAACATTTAAAAATCACATTTGACAGCCTATAATGGCAAGGGAAGCACCTTAGGGCTATTGCTGTTCGTGCTCCCCTTTCCTCCTGTACCTGGGGGAGATTGCAATATGCATACTTAAATTAATGGCTGAAATTCAAGGATGTGAATGTGTCATGCAGGTCATTTATTTATAGCAAACTGGCCAACAAACATGGCTCGGAGGGGATGAAAATGCGTTCTACATGCATGAAAGGCAGCAGATGGATTTATTGACTTCAGATGCAGTCAGAGGACACAAAGTGACATTTATTCCTTAAGAACCAGACACCACAGAATTCACTATTCTGTGTACCTACACTAACACAACAGATTGCGATTGAAAGGTTTAGCCTCCTTACTTACTTGTGTTTAATTTAAATCTGTTACTATTGTGTTCAATGTTTGTTTCTATCTTGCTAATCTGATCTTTTGCCTTTTTTTTTTGTTTTGTTTTGATTACTTTGTATGAAACAACCTGAATTTGAAGTCTGTTTCATATTACTGACTTCCAAATGTCCTCCACCCCAATGAACATTTTTATTCCTTCAGGAGGAAGATCTACAAACTGAGTCCACGTAGCTGTGATGTACAGCAAAATCTCACAGATGGATGTCAGACACAAGCTAAGAAAGAACACAAGATAGCAAGTTTGGATTGTCCATTACCTATCAGAAAGTTGTCTGGCATGATGTCTCTTTTGCCTTTAATGTCTCTTTAATTTTCTCCTTTCTTGAACAAATAAAAGTTGATAAAATATCTTTACTTGTTAATCCTGTACTGCCGGGGCTTGCATAATTCTGTATTTTTTCTGTATTCTGTAAATTTTTTTTGTAAATACTGTGTTTTTCTAAACTATTTTCCAGCTTTCTTCAAATGGAGATACTTTTAAACTTTCATTTTATCACTCTGCAGCTCTTTTCCACCCTTTTTTCAAAATAATTCCCTCATTTGTACTAAAATTTTCAATCAGGTATTTCCTTGAGCTTGCAGAATAACCACAATCTAATAGAAGTGAACAAAAAAAGCACCTCACCCTTAGAACTGTGCATAAGCTATTTAGCCAGCGTGTTACGGATGCCTAAAAATCACTACGCAATACTGTAATCCATGCATGAAGAAGTAATTTCAGCTTCATTGCCTTCTATGGAGCTGCAGAAATGATATATTTAGTCTGACTATCCTAAGAGTGTGAAAGAGTGTGTCTTTCTCACTTTCTCCTTTATTTTGGTCTTCTTGTACTGACTTACTTACTTGAGGTGGAAAGGAATGGTATGGTTGAGTGAATTAGAAAGCTGTATGTGAAAAAGAAACCTATATATTCTTTTAAATTCTTTGCTGATGGGAAGGCTATGCAGAGGCACAGAGCACAACACCCCAGCGCTCTCTTCTGCTGGATACATGTGCTTCTCCTCTGTTCAGTCCTGTCTTCTCTTCCCTTTAACTAGCCTTCAGTAGATTCCCATTTGCATTTTCCCTCCTTTGAAATGTCATCTCCTTCCTACTGCTCAGTTCCGCCAACATACCTCTCCTCATTACTTCCACTTCCCTTCCCATCAGGATAAATATAGCTGAATAACTGCATGCCTCGGCCACTTTTACACTGTAGTCCCAGTCCCCTGTGATAACTCTCAGCAGCTCAGTCATACACTCTGCTCTGGAGAATTCAAAAGCACCAGCTATGTGGAAGCAGGAGGAAGTGTGAAAGGAGATGCCACTCCGCCTGAGTACAGAAGGTGAAGAGTGCTGAAGTCTTGCCTTTTTATGGCAAAACAAGGGTCGGAATGATGGGACTGATCTTCCCATGCACACCTACGGCATGAACCACATTTGGATGGATGACTGAGGTCTTGGACTTCTCCCCCTTTCTACACACAGCAGGAGAGTTGATTAGAAAATAAAAAAGAAGTCCAATGCAGCCTTGAGGGAAAGTTAGCTGCTAAAATCAGTAATGAAGCACCTCTCTTCTGCTATTTGTCCTCATTTCATTTGCTAAGTGAGAATTTTGCTGGGTCTGTGTGGTGTCTTAACTTAAAAATGTTCCCATTTTTTTGGCAGCTTCAACTTCCTCAGCTCCAGCGATTCAACGTGTAAAATTGCTATCAGCACTAGGCAGACTCTGCATGCTTTTATCCCATCTT
This sequence comes from Platysteira castanea, assembly GCA_013397175.1. NCBI lineage: Eukaryota > Metazoa > Chordata > Aves > Passeriformes > Platysteira > Platysteira castanea. The sequence goes on along the minus strand of VYXC01013411.1, from coordinate 13,643 downwards.
TTCAGAGGGAGAATTATCAGGCATCTCATCCCTGTAACTGCAGATTACTTAGGCTCCTGGAGAAAGTGGAGGCTACAGACACATGTGGATAACCTTTGTAAACCGGTTCACTTCAAAGCAGTCGTATCTGAGATAGTCTGATACAAATAAGCAACGTTTGATCTCATAGTAAACAACCAGCTTATGAAAATGCAGGGGGGTGGGGAGGGGGGAACCATCTTACAGCTTGTGCACAGCCCTGTTTGAAGACCCATTCGAAATCATCAGGTAGAAAACACCAACTCGGGGCAAAGCTGGCAGCTCTCCCTCCCTCCTCCGAAAAGCCTCCTTTGTCTCAAAGACACTGGACTTAAAATAGGCTGGTAGGGCTCCTCTTCTTCACACCCCCACAGAAGATGTGTGAAAGGGCAACTTCACCCCTTCAGAGGCCAAACAGAAAGATTGCAACAACCAGACCAGGGTGTCTGAGGCTGCTCAAAGCTATGGTGCTGTTTTTTTTTGCATTAGCCTAGCGGGTTGGGGGGCGGAGAGGGGGATGTTTTGCCTATTTGAATGCTAAGGGAGGTTCTGCAAAGTTCTGCATGTCAGTGCCTTGTTTGTCCCTGAATCTGTTGTAATCCAATGCAAAATAGGCTATTTGTGTGCCTTAGGAAGATGTCAAATCATGCAAGTTCTATTTATATGCTTAGATGAGTTGGTGAAAAGGGTTAACTGTATCCCAAATACTTGGAATCATTAATCATTGCATCATTAACAGCAGCAGCACCGCTTTGCACCCATTTAGACATCTGTTTTTCCATTGATTTCTCAAACAGAATGTCTTTTATGCCTTGTTCAAAGGGCTTGGGTATTGGGATGTTTTTCTGTAGCCTGGTACTGATAGTTGCTGGCTCATAGGAAAAACACAGACCTGGTATTTAGATGAAAGTCTGCTTCTCCCTGGAACCTATGCCTATAGGATTCGGCTGTCTGAAGCCAAGAAGGGTGGTGGAAGGAGGGATATTCACCGAAGAGCTTTGGTGCATTGAGAAGCAGGATTTTATGCTTCACCCAAGAAAATCACTCCACCTGGTAGTTTAATGTGTACAGCTCAAGAACACATATCTCTGATGTAAGGATCAAGTTTTCCTTCCTATGGCAGTTGTGAAGGGAATACTATGTGAAGCAGAAAAACAGCTGATAGCATCTGTAGGTTGGGTTGCATGATGCTGTCCACTGTTAGGAATACCTTGTTGTTTGAAGGGTGGTGTTTAAAAAACATAGCAGGGAAATTCCTTAAAGTGTAGATGAGCTGAACACCACTTTACCACACCAGAGAGAAGGTATGCAGAGAGGATCAGAGTCAATTTTGTTCGTCAAATGAGCCATGTTCATGCTGACTGACTTCCCTATTTTTGGATGGGGAGTATAAGGTAATGTGTTAAGCCACTAAGAAGAGTTACTACAAATGATGAATATCAAGAAATATCAAGTGGCTTCCCATCCACTGAATAACTGGATGTACCTGTGGCTGGAATGAATCAGGAGGAAAAAAACATGTGATGAGAGACTGGCTCAGACTAGGCTTTTGCACAACAGGACCATATTGAGTTTGCACAGACAGCCTTAATTTTGGCATTGCCTACCTCTATGACTGCTTCCTTTCATAGCCTCAACATTCTTTTAAGGCAATTATTCCACCCTATGCAGTGCACAGCTCATACTAGGAACTTATGCAGCTTATTTATGGAGGCACAGTTTGTCACGGGAAATGCTGAGTACCATGTGGGTTAAGGAACATTAAAGAAGAGTCTCTTGAGGTACACATGGGTGGTATTCCCTGGAAAGCATCCTGAAGTATTTTTAGCTATGTATTTTCTCAATGTGGGATGAAAATAAGCCAAAAAAAATAGGCAAGGCTTATTCTATGTACTGTATGAGAGACTGCATTCTGAAACTACAAGAGAATGGGAGCTCTTGAATCTCCAAGTAAAAGAAGAAAAAGACCATCAGACTTCCTGCATATCTTTATTAAGTGGTGCTTTCGGTGATCTTCAAAAATTACCTAGCAGCACTGAATTTTGTGCTTTGAGGAGTTGGCATGCTACTGTTCTACCTACTTGGAGGTTAATGTCTCTCCATAAAGACATCAACATTTATGGATTCATATATTAGAAGATGTGTGAAATTCAGCAGATCAGGAGTGGTGCTCCCCTTTCTGGACTATTTCATGCCCTGAAACAGGTTTTTTAAATTAATTTTCAAGATGTAGAGGAATGACATAGAACCTGATCTGACTATCACAGAGATATGTTCATCTACTTCCATGAAAATAAGTGGTCTCATTCCAGAATTACACCAAAAAGACTGCGCTCACTATCTGTCCAGTCTTTTTGAAGTCCTTGTTTCTCACGTTTCCTACACTGTAAATCCTGATATTGTAATCCCAGACCGGCCAAGGCATTCTTCCTTAAAAATCAGTCCACCAAAATCCATTCCTACATTCACCACACTGATGGTTGTATTGCCTGGGTTTTATGGAACACTCCCTCCCAAGCTATTTTCAAAGCAAGTCTTTGTCACCATGGCTTATTTCGGCTTTGAATAATAATATAATCATTGTGACCCAACCTCCAACCAGCTCATCTTTACGATTTCTAAAATTGTTCAGCCATCTGACAAAGAAGTTATTCATTCTTTTACATCATTCATTTACTAAGACTACTACCATCCTTAAAATTAATTGGTGTGCCCAGCTCACACAGCACCCTCCCAAACCACAGAATTCAGTGTAGGTCAGACTGAAGGGAACTTAACCTCTTCCAAATAATGCTCTACATCTAAAGACACACAACTTGGCTTTGAAAGAACAAGTTCAAAGTAAACCATGCTTACTTCCAGCTCTTTTCCTGGAAGTTCCTGTTATGGTTGAAGAATTTCCTTTCCTTTTTTTTTCTTTTCAGAAATCACTGTCAAATTCAAAGGTATCCCAGGGCTTGGCATTTGTGGTTGGAGAGCAGGCACAATGAGATTACTCTTTGGTGTCTCTGTTTATACTCTCAGTTCAATTTGGCTCTCAAGATGTGGTTTAACAACACAGTGAATACATTTTTTGGGAACTTAGTGTCAAATCACAAAGCAACTGTAATCATAAGAATGCATTATATGGGTGCAGAGTCATTCCACCGATTTTTTAGCAATAAATTGAAGAGAGAATTTTGTCCTAGCAGATTAATGCAGATTTAATGTAGAGCAAGTATTCTCTGTCTAGGCGACTCTAACTTCATGCTGTCTTCCTGAAGCCAGCATAAAATCAACATAAAATTGTAAAGTGAATGTAAACACTGTGCTGTGTGCTCTGGCTAAACTAGCTGAAATGTAATCATATGCTCTTGGCTGATTTTTATCAAATTTGTACTGCTAAATGATGTGCAACTGCGTAGAGCTGGTATTTAATGATCTCAGGACTACTGTCTGAGTAGTCTACCAAAAAAACAACTCTGTGGTTAGAGAACTAAAGACATTTCATCTTAGCATCTGCTCTTCATTGAGAATTACAAACACCCTCATCAGTGTCATATCTAATAAAAAGACAGCTTCAATCATTGCTATCTAGGATATAATCGGGAGAATAAGATGGAAGATGCAGAAAACGTGCATCAGCTGTAGAATTTTCAGTGCTCTGATTTTTATAGTGACCCAGACCTCCTTTAATGACAAAATATATTGCTTTTGTGACAAGATAAGAATATTTGTACGCCCCTATTTGCTCTAATAAAATAAGGATTTTTTTCCTAGCCTACAGAAGATATATTTCCGTGATTATAAACTCAAAAAATTCCCTGGTGATTATCTGGTCAGAAAAGATTATACACTATATATCCTGCAGGAGATTTTACTTACTGTGGTGGGTTGACCCCGGCTGGATGCCAGACACTCACCAAAGCCACTTTATCACTCTCCTCTGCAGCTTGGCAAGGGAGAGAAAATATAATGAAGGGTTCATGGTTTGATATAAGGACAGGGAGAGATCACTCACCAAATACAATCATAGGCAAAACAGACTTGAATTGGGAATATTAATTGAATTTATTACTAGCAAAATCAGAGCAAGATAATGGGAAGTAAAATAAACCTTATAAATGCCTTCTCCCCACCCGTCTCTCCTTTCCAGCTCTACCTCCTCCCCCAACGGCTCAGGGAGAGAGGGGGTGGGAGCTATGGTCAGTTCATCACATGTTGTTCCTACCGCTGCTCAGGGAGAGGAGTTCTTCCCCTGTTCCTGTGTGGTATCCCTCCCACGGGAGACAGTTCTCCATGAACTTCTCCAATATGAGTCCATCCCATGGGCAACAAACTCCTGCAGCATGGGTCGCTCTTCCACAGGGTGCAGTCCTTCAGACACAGCCTGCTCCAATGTGGGTCCCCCACAGGCTCACAAGTCCTACCAGGAAACCTGCTCCAGTGTGGGATCTTCTCTCCGTGGGTCTGCAGATCCCTGCCAGGACCCTGCTCCAGCATGGGTTTCTGTTGCCCTGGTTTCTGTAAGCCTTCTGGTTTTAACCTTGGAGTCAGAGATTTTCTCACACAGAGTTATGTAAATAGAGCCGATGTTTACTTAAGTATTGGAATGTGTATAAGAATATGTAGTGTCAATAAAGAGGATCCATTTTGCTTTTTCTGCTGAACCTAGCAGGTGTAAGAGCCTCGTTATTGTGTCCCCCCGGACACAGGTTTCCCATGCATTCACAGCCTCCTTTTAAGCATCCACCTGTTCCAGCATGGGCTCCTCCACAGGCTGGACCTCTGTGGACCTCTGTGGGCTCTGTGGACCTCTGTGAAGCAGGGGCACAGCTGCTTCACCATGGTTTGCACCACAGGCTGCAGGGGAATCTCAGCTCTGGAACCTGGAGCACCTCCTGCCCCTCCCTCTCCACTGACCTGGGTGTGTCTGCAGGGCTGTTTGTCTCCCACATTCCCCCCACTCTTCTCCAGCCACAATTACATCTGCACAATAACTGGTTTTTCCCTTTTTCAATGTGTTATCACAGAGGCGTTACCACCATTTCTGATTGGCCCAGCCTTGGCCAGTGGCACATCCATCCTGGAGCCAGCTGGCATCGGCTCTGCAGGACACGGGAGAAGCTTCCGGCATCTTCTCACAGAAGCCACCCCTGCAGCCCCATTGCTACCAAAATCTGGCCATGCAAACTTAACACACATAGACAGAAAAGTGGAGGTTGATTATTTAGTTCTCTACAAGGCAACTCGTAAGATACACCTGTGTTTGAAAGACAACTTTTTTAAAATAACACACAGTCTTCAGATTTAAAATTTTGAACTCAAACCTTGGTGTGTTATTCCAGTGATTACTTTATTATTGGTTTAAAAATCTGTCTTTTTATCTAGTCCTACTTTTAAACTTAAAGTAGATAGAGTTTCTGATAGCTCATACATACAGTGAAGAAACCTCTTGCCTTCTTTCCTGTGTAGTGACTTCCAAGCTTTGATTTAACTCATCTCCCAACTTCTCATGTTAATCTGTCTTGGACTGTGGACCACAGAACCAGAGGCCATGCTGCAGCTGTGTGTACCTCAGTGCCAAGCACAGAGGAAGGATTCCTCACAAGCACCAGAAATTCTGCGCATAAATCCAATTTAGCATTTGATTCTGGCTGTAGAACTTACACAGCTGATTAACGACCTTGATCCCCAAGACCTTTTCAAAATGGAGACATGCCCTAAGGAATCCCTTATAAAGATAAATATTTCCTACAAAATTTTTATTTCAGTGCAGAGTTTTGCATTTTTCTGTCTAGAAATATTTTTGTTTATGTTCATCTCACCAGCCAGTCCAAATAATTTATTTCAATGATTTGCCATTTTCATGGTTTACCATCCCCTTGGTCTTCTTGACATCTACAAATATTCTCACTTAAAGGCTGCCTGTCTCTAACTCCTTCTCTACTTGTTTCCATGGGATTCAGATGCTTTCATCTTAGATACTGTTGCCTAATAAATCTGGCTGACCAGGAGCTGCTCAGTCTCTTTTAGGTTCATCAAGTTGGTACTTTTCCATTCAAACCACAAACATTTCCGCCTGGCATAGTTTCACCCACCAGGTCACTAACATGAAACCCTTTCTACATTTCACAAACCTCACACAGGAAAAAAGTTGCTTGTAAGTCATATCACTGTTCCTACACTGTAGTAGAACAGAAAAACATAAAGCACTAAGCATCTCCAAACTTTGTCCTTAATTTACCCTTTTGCTATTCACCTGGTCAAAAGTATATTTGCTAGTCACCATTGCCTTGCTTCATTCCTTGTGAGGGAAGCTTTAGCTCCTCAGGTATTTCACAGCCTGGTGGATCTGTTCACGGTGATGTGAGCAAAAAGACCTGTCTCCCATGCTGCTCAGCATCCCAGCAGTCAAGGGGGACAAACCTGCCTCTCCCACTGCTCCACACCCTCTGTGAACAGGGCTGGAAGAACCCATCAGCAGTCACAATTCTTCCATCCAGTGACAAGAGATTTCCATTATTGTATGAAAAATCTCACAAGTCTTACTTCACCACCCTGTGAAGTAAGATTTTAGCATCAACTAGGTTCTAGGGAATACTGTTGGTCCTAAAATATCAAGGAGAGAGTAGAAGAATACACACCTGGATATGCTTTTATTTGGCAGCAGTGATGAAGATTGGTAAATTCTATTAATAAACTCCTTAAAGCTGCAAGTCCCTGGTAGCAATACATACTTGCTCATTACACCTCTTTGTAGTACTAATAATATAAAAATTTTAACTGCACAGATCTTCAGTAAGACAATAAAATGTTTTCCCCTAAAACCAAACATTATTCACATGGAACTTCTGCAGTAAATGACACAATGCTGGTCATGTTCAGGACCCATTAACACCAGTCTTCACCCCTGTACATTTCAGCTTTACTAATCTAAAACATACACAAATGTCCCTTTTGTTTAGTTTTTCATTTATCTAAACAAGGCTGGGCTACATGTAACCAGTGTTAATTTGAAGTTCTCCCATACCCTACGGCTGTTTTGTGGATTAAGACTATTATTTTAAATTAGAAATATAACTTTAAAAAGGCTAAACTAGCAAAAATTTATTTTCTTTTCTGGTAAGTCATGTGACATCTTCTCTTTATTAAAAAGTAAAAATAGCTATGCAAACCATCTGGTGGGATCCCTTGAAAGTAATGTGGGAAGACTATTAAAGCAATGCCAGAATTTCAACTCCACATTAAGTTAATAGAATCTATGAAAAACTTTGTGGAGCAATTTGTCCCTGAGATAATTTAGTTTAAACCACAGGATTTATAGTAAGAATTATTTTAATATCGTTATACTTGACTCAATTGCTAAATACATCCGTTTTACTTAATACTGGTCTTTGTGGAGTAAGAAACTTATTTTATTTGTTACTGTCAGAAAAATGTATCATCTTAGAAAAGTAAACAGACACATCCTTCATTCTCTGCTCTGTTTCCCATAGGCATCTTTCTTCCTTCCTTTCATACCTTCTCTATACAGCAAATATTTCTCTTCTGAAATCTGTCAATTTGTAAGGTTCCCCACTGAGACTATGTTCGTTCAGCATGTGCTGGAAGTGAAATAAATGGGACAAACTGTGTCCTTAAAGGTAGGCATATACCTCACTGGTTTGGCCACAGAAATACTCTGGTTTTCAGCACTACATCCACCAGCTGTTGGGGAAACTAATTTTTCTTTTCTGCTAGGACCACAGTATTTGTATCAGTATCCCCTAGCTCATCTCCAAAGACGATCAGAACCATGGACACGAGCCCGTCGTGTTACTTACTCAGATTGGCCACACGAATGCATTTATACTCACCTACCACTTCCACAGATCTAGTTGCCTCTTCCTTTCACTTGTGTAAGCAATAAAACTCCACTGGGAAAATTCTGTCTCTTTTCTCTATTAAGCAGGGGAGTTGGAGAAAAAAGATCTGTTTTAATTTTTATTTGTACACGCAACTTGATAGACTTAGAAAAGAAAAATTACCAAAATAGGAATTTTGTATATTGATTTGCTGTAATTGGAAAGCAATACTGTGCTTATTAGAACATGATAAAAGAAAAGGCTCCATCTAAGTTGTTGGGTGGGCTAAATTCTTTCCATTTTCCAAACAAATAATTTTGCCACCTGTTTTCTCCTTTTTAAGTGTTAGGAGCAAAGCTCTTTTCTCCTATTTCTGCTTTTCTTTAGTTACTTAGAGATTGTTTAAATAAAACCTCTACTTCAGTTTTGAGCATTTCAGAAGTAGTACACTTATCCATTTTTCTGTGATTTTAAAGTATCACATCAGTAACCTGTATGCTTTACTAGTCATTTATCTTTCTCTATTAGAATAAATGTTTGTCAGAAAGTTGCATCTGTAAGGTCTGAATGAGTTCAAAGCAATGGATACAAAAGTTTGTGCCAGGCATCCCTAAGTGGGCAACCACAAATCCAAAGCTCCGTCAGAGGTGTTTGGCTTATATGTAAATTGGCTCATATGTAAAAGGGAGGTTAGAACACATCCTGTGTTTAATCATTTCAGTTCTTATATTATGAAGTGAAACTTTAAAAAAGGATAAAAAAAGGGAACTTGGGAATTACTGATCCATCACATAAATTCCTCACAAAATAAAACTAAAATATTTCTAATTACTTAGAAGATAACAGGGTGGGGTGGGGTGTAACTAATACAGGCTTTTCAAGGATAAATAATGTCAAACAAATCAGGCCTGTGGATGGGGTAGACTCACTGAAGCTTTTGATATGATATGATAACACTGATGTGATATTTTCCTAGGAAACCCTGTTTCACTTGAAATATTCCCTGGTGCTCACAGATCTAAAGAGACACCACCAGGAGGAGGTCTCACAAACAGGAAGGATGTTTGAATATCCTCATCAATGGTCAGGATGATCAATCAAGGCATATGTTTATCACACTTGGGCAAACTCAGGCTGATGTTATTTAAGGTGAGGCCTCAGCTGGAACATGGTGTCCAATGGGCATGACATTTCAAGCAAGCCACAAGAAACATCTCTGGAAGTGTGAGTTGAGAGGTCAATGATGAGAATGAAATTAGGTTGGTCGAGAGTAGAAGTGTATGACAACAACCTCTAAACCCACCAAAAGTTATTAGTGAAGAGGCGTGGAATGGTTTCCACATATTTATGGGGAATGTGATGCAAACTGCAGGCAGCAGATGTAGGACATTCACTAACTACATCCACTAGGAAGGATCTAAAGTCCTGGTCTTTGGGACTCTAAGAGATTGGAGTGAATTCCTCTTTCTGAAGGTGTTTTTATGAAATGAAGCTAAAATGCCTTAAACCTGGTTTGCAAATATCACCAGGAGCACAGGCAGAGGTGGTTAGTGCCAGCAGAACAAGCGGAAGGTGCTTACACTGGCAGGGGGTGGGGAATTTAGGAGGGGAAATAAAAATGCTGGGAAGGAAATGAAGTGGACAGTGGCTTATCCTTCCACGGCTCTGCTGCTGCTCCAGTAAAAAACTTTTTCCCAAGACTTTTTTCTCAGTGATTTCTTTCTTTCTAAAGCACTTCATTTAGAAAATAGACTAATTTCTTCCAGCTGCATAAAAATTTCCCACTTGTAAAACCCAAAAATCAAGAGAATTGTTTAAAAGCATCCTGTTGCTTACAGGTAGGTATGTGCTGACACAGTTATGAGATTAATGAGAGGAATAATAATAATGAAGAAGAATGCACATGTTGGAGGAAGTCTATGAAAGAAAACTGTAGGCTGAAAACATTTCTCATGTGCCAATGTGAGTCCCAAGCAGTAGGCACTGTAAACTGGGAGAAATGCAGAATTTGTTCAATAGTTTAGATATTCTTACAAACAGAAAGTAGTGGATTTCAAGGCAACTATGAGGATGTTACCAAAAAAATATACTTTTTTTTTTTTTATGACTCCTTTTGTTACTTCAGCTCTATATGAAGGATTACCAGAGAAGTATGTGCATTTTGCTCTGCTTTTAATACATTTATCATTTTAATGACCCACTGCAGGTTGTTACTATCTGTCTGGCTGGCAGAAACTACCCAACTACCATGTTGATGAAATCATACCTTTAAATGTTATGCAAAATTATTTAACAGGAGAAAAACAAAAAGGCCAACTGGAATGTTTACAGTGAAGAGAATAAAAAACAACATTTCCTGGAAGAATTTACTCAAATTAGGTTTGATAGTATGTGCCAAATAAAGATGGAAGTTTCATGTTTGCATAAATTGATGAGAATTAGTGTATACTTGCTATGTCATATGCTAAAAGCAATGCTGGTGGAAAAATACAGAAAAATATAAAAAGCATAAAGAAGGTCATTCTTTTAATGCCTTTCTACCTTAACTTAGGAAAAAAACTGATGTTCTTTTTTGCACCCTCAGAGGGTGGAAATGCCTAAAGTGGGGGGAATTTTCTTGTGAATGTCCAACCACAGCACTGGAATCAAAGTCCGTATGTTTCAGTGTGTCCAACAGATCCAAAATATTTTGCTTAGAAAATGCAGGCTATTTTCAGTGCACTTCATGTAAAAAAAAGTCAGTAATGAAACATTTGCTTTGTTGTTCCAGTTTTCACTGAGTCATTAAGGGCAGGGAACAAAAGAAACAGAGGGAGATGAGGCATCTTTGGACATAGTAGATAGAGTAGACTACTACCAAGAAATTCAACCCCTAATGTCTAGACTGAGTTGAAAAAAATTGAAAAAAATATAAAAAAAAACCCCAAATAATCCAAACAAACAACACAACTTGGAACAAAATCAAAAAACCAGAATGAAATGAAATCAATCTCCAGGCTGTGTTGGGGATGTTTTGATGCAGTTTGGTAGACCTCATACGAGAACCACTGTCTGCTCCTGAAACAATTGCAAAGATCTACCTCCAGTGAGTTCTTCTCCTAGCTCAACTTCCCATGTTCTCAAGGGAACAGCTGGTCACTCCTTGTTTTGGCAGGTAGCTCCTCTACCCCTCACTAGAAGTCTTAGATGTTCTTTTCCTCTTAAGGATGAGTTGTCACATCCTTGCCTTGGGCCTGACATCAGTTCCCTTTGACCTCTGTAAATGCAGCAGTGTCCCCCTGGACGAAAAAAGCCCCAATAGTCCTGTGATTCTGACATCTGTCTTCAAATTCTTTGTTGGCTTTGACAGAATTACATTTTTCACCAAAATCCTTGGCCTGTGATTTTCAGCCAGTTCAGCCAAGCAGCAGAGAGACCTCAGTCTCATCAGGAGCTGTGCTCTTCGACTCAATGAGCAGAGGGAAATCACACAGGGCAGGGCTCCTTAGCAAATACAGAAACTTGTCTCCTTGACAGGAAGAAGAGAAAAATCAGATTTGGCATTCAGGAGCCCAAAAGGGCAGGGCTGAGCTGAATTTCATTGCATAGGTTTCACTTAGACCCAGCAGGATCTGTGCAGCAACTGATGCCTGTCCTTATTCAACAAGACCTTGAAATGTACCTTCAACCTAAGTAGGTTGTCATAATCTTCTGGGGCCTATACTAGCTTTCCACTTATGGAAACCAAGCTTTGAACTCCAGGGGATGAAATGAGGTGAACACAACTGTGTATCTAGTCACAGGTGTAAGATTCAGGGCACACGAAACAGAAAATGGGGCTGGAGGCACAGTGAGAATCTGAATTTCAGGGCAAAAGGGGATGTACAATGTGTGAACTGCAGAAATAACCTCATGACTCTTGGAGTTTTAAGAAACTTGATTTTTGTGGTTCAGCCAGCAAGGAAATGCGAGAGACTAGCATGACATATATTTCATGGCAGGTGACTTTCTCCACAAAGCTCCAGCATGACCAAGGCTAAAGGGGCCAGATGTCGAGAGGTATAAACAACTATCATGTGAGATCCTCCAGTGCATCATGAGGAAAGCAGGGGAGCTGACTAATCTTACTCTGACACTCCTTAGTGTAAAGCCCTTTACAGTATGACATTCCTCAGCAGTCTCTCACACTCAGGGAACAAAGGGAAGGAGACCAGACATCCTTGGGCAACTGTTGCTCACCATTAGCTTTAGAAAACTGCCTTCCAAAATACAAAATGCTCTTACGTCATCTTGTTTTCTTCCTTCTGAGGTTACAGTCTTATTGTCAAGGCAGTTCATCAACACACTGCTGATAAACTTATTATCAACAGAAATAGTTCCTTTTTCTACATCTGGACGAAGTGTAGCAATTTCAGTTCCTCAAATGAGCTGAGGTGCTGTGGCAGTTCTTTGGGCCCAGCTTAGTGGCACACCATCTTAACTTCATGGGAGTTTTCTATAGCCTTAGTTAAATGACTAGATAAGATTCATCTTTTTTCACCAATAGTGCTACCACATCTTTGTAAATAGATACAGTATTTTGCAAAAGCTTAAGCTCAGATGTCAGTGTGCCTTTTTCTTGGTTTGAAAAAGCTTTAAAACACGAAGAAAATGAAGTTATATAAAAATAAAACCGTTACAGATACACATTTATTGTTTCTTGTGAAATACAATTTCTTTTCCATGTTTGCACTTACCAAGTAGATGATCTGAAGATAACTTTTTGTAATCAAACATGATAGCCGCAAATTCAAATGGGCAGGCTGAAAGTGGAGTGAATAACACCAGTATTCTGGATGGCGACGTCATTTTTTTCTCTCTCCTCCAGTCTTACTTTTTCACAAACTCCTCTATTCCACAACAACAGGGAGAAACAAATGAGTGAAAGTGTTGAGTTCAGAGGAGATACAACATCCACTTGAAGAGTTGTAATGCTTTGGCTGGTGTTCAAGGGGATGCTGGTAGCTAGTAAACTGTGAAGGCTGAAGTATACACACTGTGTATTAATAAAAGGTGTAATTGAGGGCAGAGAAATCCTGCTACTCCATAAGGTAGGCAGAATGGCCATGGAAATTAGAACCCCGCTGTGTCAGGCATGGCCTACACATCCGTGCTTGTCTGTTCCACAGTGGCTGTGCCGCATCCCAGCTCCTGGGAGTTTGTCTTAACGTGCCCGTGGAATCACCCGGCGCCGCTGCTGCGGAACAAGGTGCAGTTTAACACTTAGTTTAACATCCATATGGTGTTAAAAGCCCAGTACTGCGCTCTTGGAGCCTTCGAGGAGGAGTGGGGCCAGATGGCTATCCCAACGCCAGGACCTTGACCCTGGCCCCCTCCTGGCTCGGCTCGGGGCAGGGTAATGCGGGAGCAGCGACGCTCCCTCCGGGGCGCCCCGCAACACCCAGCCGGGCCCGTCGGAGCCGCAGACCCCGCACTCGGGCCCCGCACCGAGGCCAGCGGGGCCCGCCTGGAAGCCAGGGGAGGCGGCGTGTCCCGGTGGGGCAGGAGCGGCTCCCGGCGCACTGAGGGGCTTTCCCCCCGCGCCGCCGGGCGCATCCTCGCCCGCCGGCCCCGCCGCGACGCCAACAGCAGGAGCGGCCATAAACCGGATTACGCCCAAGGCGATTTGCCTGTGATCCGCTGGGCTTCCCGGGCGGGAGGGGGCCGGGCGTGCGGAGCGCCCGGGACAGCGGCAGGCGGGCGTGCGGGGGGCGGGAGGCGGCGATGATGTGAGCGGCGCGGCAGCTGCAGGCCGGCTCCCCCGGGAGCCGGGGCTGAGCC
>VYXC01013410.1:130825-173433 GCA_013397175.1 Platysteira castanea | reverse complement strand
TAGGTAGCTGGACAAGGCATCGGTTCCAGGAGTAAGTACCAGAAAGATACCCAGAAACTGCCCTACCAAGAGCTCAGTGGAATTTTTCAAAACGGAACCAGGGGTTAAGCTAATGAATTAATAGCAAACTCTGTTTTTTAAGTGCACTCACTTCCTGAACATCCCTAATTTCCAAATAATCTGAGAATGATCAAAAAGGAAAAAGTAAAAAATATTGTCTGAAGTGCACAAGGCAGAGAAAAAAGGGAACTAAGTCAGTCTGGAGGAGCACCAAATTCGTCAACATGAGGAAACCATACTGTGTGGGTGTGGAAAAAAGGGAAGAAAAGTGAAACTAGACTGGACTTGAAAGGCATAATTGTAGCTAAAAGCACGTCACTGAAAAAGGATAGCAGGTTGTATTTAAATGGGGAAATAAGTTCACATGAAAGAATTAGTTGAAGCAGCAGAGAAAATTAAGGAAGTTTCAGTAGTTTATGGACTAAGGGGTCTGATATATGTTGCTGTCTGGAGCAGGGCCGATGAAATCTACCTAAGGCAAGAGACACTGATGTTGGCTGAAAAAAAACTTCTTGAAAACAACCATTAAAATCAGAATATCCATTTGGTGGTGTAAGAAGTTAATGTCCTGTGCTTCAGCCTTTAAAATGTCACCTTCAGTCAAACCTGAGGTGATAGTCTTATCTCCTGATCCCTGAATGACTAAGCAATGATTTTGTTTCTGTCCCTTTGCCTCCATTTTCCTCTCTTTCCCTGTTTCAGAACATCCCTCAGAAAAGTAATATCTAATGTAAAATATCGACAATCACTTGGCTGCAATTTAAATGAAACTGCAAGTTACACTTGCATTATTAGGGTTTGCTAATTAAAGTTTTAAATTGTGAAGATTCTATTGTTCTTTCTTTTCATTAAAAAATGTGACAATGAACAGAGTCTTCAGAATTAGTAAATTAAGGGGATTTCACTTTTAAGGTAATAAATATATTAATGCTTGAGATTCTGATCCTACATAAAAAGGCAGAAGTGATCTGTATATAGGTGAATTCCTTAACCCAGTATATAGGAACTTACACCTGAGTGTATCATATATCTCATATTTTGGAAAATGAGCTGTAATCCAATTCAAAATAATTTTGTAAGCAGGGTTGGTTTTTTATATGGTTTGTACAGGAGCATAAGATTAAAACAGATACAAGGAAGATGCTTCACATTTCTGAGTGGTAGCCTGATTATTTTGAAGAAAAAAGACGGTCTTTAAAATAACAGAGGTACAATACCTTTATACTTTACAAAAGCTCAAAAAAGAGAGCATTTTGATTGTCTGTTCAAAAAAGTGAAATACATTATAAAATAGAGAAAAGATGAAATATTAATGCTTTGTTGCCTTTTTGTCAAAACATCCAATTATGAATGTCTTGCTTTTGAACACTTTAGAGAAAATGTGATGTACTCTTACTATTTTTTCCTCAAGTGTAGGCTTAAAACTGCCTAAAAAAAAATTAAAAGAAAACAAAGATAAAAAAAATTATACTCTTTTATATGTCTAATTCAAATAGTGGCATACAATTTATGGTAAGATACTAGACTTATTATAAAATATCTGGCAAAAATGTGAAATTTTTGAAGGAGAATTCATAGAGAAGTGTAAAAAAATGTGCCATATACCATGAAACATAACTAGACCTGTAAAAAACTAGACGTCGTAAACTAGGCATAATCTAGATTCAGTAAAGAAA
The DNA here is from genome assembly GCA_013397175.1 of Platysteira castanea. NCBI lineage: Eukaryota > Metazoa > Chordata > Aves > Passeriformes > Platysteira > Platysteira castanea. The sequence continues at coordinate 171,697 of VYXC01013410.1, read as the reverse complement.
ATGAACAGAAACCAGTATGATGATGTTGATAGATCGACTTTTCCTGGTAACAAATAGGCACAATTCCTTTATATTCCAGACTGCTCTTTAATCATTCAACAGTATTGGCTATAGATAAGCCTGTACTCACATGAGACAGAGGAAGTGAAGGTCCAGGACAGTGGAAACAAATGATAATAATGTTCTCTACTGCCTAACGCTGAAACTAAATTCTTTAACTATAGAGGCAACTGGGTTTCTAAGCTATGCATTAGCACCTAGAAGTTATGGCACAGGATATATGGAGCACACATATTTTTCTGAATATGCAGTTTTAAGTCACTGCAGATACACTGCAATATCTCAGGTATTATTAGGCATCTATGATAAGGAATTTGAATGAAGTCTTACCTTATGGTGCATCCTGGTATGTTGATCATATGCATGACAAGTAGGCATCAGTGTAGAGAAATCCACTTAGAGAAAGACTCATACATTTTTGTCCTAGCCTAAATTCCACAGCTGGTATCATAATTTCTAGGAACAGTAATGTTTCTAGGCTTTTCTTCAGGTCTTGATTTGGCCCTGTATTTAAGCTGAAATTTAGCTGTAGGTTTTAGGTGATTACCACAGCATGGATAGAGAAAAAAATACAAGTTTGCCAAATTTCTTATTATGGGCCCAAAAGTATCAATGTAGGAGAAAGTGAGCAAATGAGTGTCCATAAAAGTTCAGTCTCTGTCTGCCACAGTGTTGCCAAAGTAATTCTCTGTCTATCACTGTAATTCAGCGACTAATGGCAGCAAATCAGCTTAGGAGGTTTCTTTTCCTAGGATAGTCAGTGTTGTACATTATAAAAATTTATGAAATATATAAGCAGATGATCCACATATTTTCTGTTAACTTTTCAAGTGTCTTTTTCGATAGAATAAATAATTATCTTATTATCCCAAACACACAAAATACATGATGACACAAAAGGTTGCCTATAGAGTTTTTAGAGGAAACAAAGTGTGAAGTTTATGCCATGATTTCTAAATGCATGCAGTAACTTTTGAGATAGTTTTGTAAGAAAAAGAAAAAGAAAACTTTCTTCACAATACACACACCCACATACTGAGAGAGATTTATATTAAAACTAAGGCTGAAATGTTAGGGCTATTTTAGGACCTGACCCGTGAAAAGCTAATGGCTTTCCCTCATTGATTGTAACACAGTGAGACATGTTCTGCTCAGACATTGGAAAGAGTCAGAATTTTATTTAAATTACATGTCTTCATTATTCATCTACACTGAAGAACACACTCTAAAAGGCAGTAGCAAGAAAGCAAGGTTTTTCTGCAATTTTAATAGTAACACGCTATACCTGTCATACTTTTGCAAGCTCACTCTGCCTTAGAATATGTTCAGTCATCTATCTTCAAATTCTTGAAGTGTATTTTGCTTCCCTGTGTGTCCTATCCTGAAATACATTTTCAAATATTACACATAACGGTGTAATTTGGTGCTTGAATTTGTGAGTAACCCAGTTTGTAACCTAAGGAACACTACCAGAAGGCAGTGATACAGTGGATTTGTCTGGTATATTACAGTAAGACTCAGTAAGCTAAGATGATTGATAGCAGGACTTAATAATTTGAAAATTCACTCCTTCTCTGAAAACAGAGCAGAGATAGTGTTTATTTTTTTCTGTTTCTCATGTCTATGGCAAATTTCTGTGCTGGATTGACAAATGAAAGTTTTATTTTCAAACTGTTAGTTCTGGAAAATTAGATTTGTTTTTTTGGTTGGTTGGTTGGGTTTTTGTTTGGTTGTTTGGGTTTGTTTTTTTTTTTAATTACTCCACCTCCCTCCCAAATCAGATCTCAGGTACACCTCATCCTGCAACCCCAGTTCCTCTAACTACTACATTTCCTCTAACTACAATACCATTAGGGGACTACTAGCCACAGTCCCTTACACTGCCTTGCTCAGATGTAGCTAACAGGAATTTATTAAGGTGTTCTGTGATGATGGATAAACTGAAACAAGAGAACCTATAGCTCATATGATCTTAGGTGTGATGGTTTTACAGGATTGATGCATGAGATTTCATCATTGCATTGACTTTATTAATTGAAATTAATTGGTGAGTAGAGTTTCGCCTTCCTTTCTTAGCCTTCCATGAAATTATTTTACAGTGGATAAAGATTATTTTTGTTATAAATTATTTTCCTCTATAGCTCATTGTAAGATTTTCTTCATTCTTTCTGTGTGATAAAACTTAAGGACAATAGAAGTTTCCAGCACTATCCCAGGTTCTCCATTCAAATAACAAACGATATACATTTGTCAATTTATAATATTTTGCTAATAAATACTATGATGCATATAAATGCATTCACATGACACATTTCAACTCAAAGGGTCCCAAATACTCTGTGCTTTATCCTTATCTCATATTTACTAATGCAGTTAAGAAAGTCATTGGCTAAATCATTGAAATAACCAGTGTTACATCAATAAAAATCTAATGTAAGCATAGATCTTTAATTTCCAGTGATACAGTAAAGCTTTTAAACTTACTACTATTTTCTCTGCTGACACATACGATAAAAGCACTTTTCATCAGATCACAAAATACAGTAGATGGCAAAGACTAAATTCAAAAGGTTAACAGTTGCTTGATAAAGTTAGTTCAAGTTGCATGAAAATAGGTTCCTGAAAGGGTTTGAGGAATCATATGATTCATGTTTCAAAATGTGTGTTCATCCTTCAAAGTATCTGGCACATCTATTAATTTTTATATTACTTCCACATATTACTGAATGTTGAGTAGCAATTGTATTTTATTTTTTTATAAAATGAGCAATTAATGTAATATCCAGGAACATTGTGTTTAATTAATGCGCTGCATCAAAAACATCCACAACAAGTAATTTATTTCACAATTATTTGTACCTTTTACTACCTGAAAATTCATTAGAAGTTGTGGAAATGTAGTATTGATACATATCCAATCTGAGGAAAACAGGTAATATACTGCTTACCAGGCCGTTTTGCTAAAGTAATTGGCATTCTTAAATGGCAAAATTTGGCTTCACATAGCCTAACTTGTAGCTGAGATTTATAAGAAGCAAACAAAACTACCATATTACTTTAGTGTCAAAATTGAGTATCAATAGTCACCAAAAGACCTAGGAAATCCATTAGCTATAAAGTTAAGGGAGTCCATGCTTCACTAGCCATATTCTTTACTAAGACTACTTCTTTCTTTAAAAATACCTATGGAATTACTGTGTTACTTATTAAAGTTTCTAAATTACACTAACAAAGTGTGGGCAGTCGTTTTCTTACTTTATGATTTTCACAATTACAGCAGGAGCCCTTAAATCCTCTGATATGTGAATCATGTTACAGTGTGTCACATAATGTATTTAAAATGAATAATGTATTTAAAAATGAATGCAATCAGACTGATGTAACACAACATGATGTGATGCATAAGTTTAGAAATGTGGAGATTTTCAAGGGTTTTACATTATTCCTTTAAACAAAACATACCTGACATTATTTTAATTAACTTTCAATAAGATGAACATAAAATTTTGAGCAAGTAGTGTTTACAGCATACTCTGTACTTGAAAATTTGTGATACTGGCAAAAAAAGGCCAATGTTTGTAATATTTGGTAACTAATATTTGTCTAATTTAACTATCAATATAACTGAACTGGTAACAAGACAATTTTTGCCACCATTTAAAATTCACTATGCTACCTAAACCCACGAACATGTCCTTTGTTTTATGTGTGTAACAATGAAGATTTTGACTGGGAGAAGAGTGGCTGGTTTCCCTCCCCTTTCTTACAACACCAGAGATATCTCTTCTCACAACATATTAACAAGACCCTATTTTGACAATTCTTAAATCTGGAAAAGAAAAAGCAAACCACAAAACAAACAACCCAAAACAGCTACAAATTGACATCACCTGCAGAATTATATAAATAAAGGAGCAGAAAAATTATACCAGCATGAAGACAAGTAGCTACCTTACCCTGTACTCAGCCTGTACTTCATTTTCAGTGAAAACAGCTTGACTCTGTAAAGAGAAACAGCCTGAGTCGTAACAGACATAGGAACATGGGTAGCCCTGTCCTTGTTGGTCTGACTCACGAAGAAGAAAATAATTTGCTGTGATAACCTACTTTAATGAGACAGTTTACCACATATTTTAGCAGTTTTGCTCATTACTATTCCAGCTGTCTTTCATACCACTGTCATATGTGTAATATCAGGTTTACTAATTCATTAAAAACACCCCTATGTGCATTTTTGTCACAGAAATATCTTTCTGTGGATTCCATTTGTTTCTCTCCACCCACCTTTTCCCTTTTCCCTGTTTCCCTACCCAGGATATTGCAGATTAGTTTGTTTTCCTGTTGAGTTAAACTTAATTTCCTAGCAGCAGCTATCTGAGAGCAAACTCAGAATCACCTACAGGAGAGGAATCTGTTGCAGAGGAAGCCATCAAAAGCAGCCTCGCTTGATTCATACACTCAGATAGAGCCTCTTGACAATAATGTCTTGGTTGGTAAATTGCCTTTCCTTGTGAAATGTGCAGCCAACTCTCCTGCTTCTACTGCTGTTTACCCCTTGTGATTTTGGAGTATAATTGGACTTTCTGTACTCACATTGCAGGGGGTTTCGAGCAGTCCTATTAACAAAAATTAGATCACTCATGTGAGAAGCTGATAGTGTGAAAAAAAGGTGTCTTATTTTTGCCTTTTTTTTCAAATATTCTTATGTCTCAACATAGCAGAACACATTTTTACGTGAAGTTTCTAGTGTTTAATGGTAATGCATATTTATAGTTAATGTCAGCTTAATTAGTCTCAGATATGAGAAAAATAAACAGAGAACATTTTTCTTGTGGGTTTTTCTGAAACTCTGCCCTCCCACTGAGACAGCAAGTGGCGATGTTTCCTGCTGACCATCTGAAGTAACCGAGCAAAGTAGCTGAAAGAATTTTGTACTTGAGCAGAAAAGGAGCAGCTAAATTTCTATCACGATACTGATATCTGAGTTTCAGGCCTAGCCTATATTATTGAAGGTAGAAATTCAAAGCTAGGCTTCTGGAGAAGACACTGAAGAAGAATATTATATGGCTTGCAATTTAGAAGGGTTTACTTGAATCACAGATGAACAAAATGAAGTGTTGAATGAGACAGTAGATATATTTGCCATCTGCCAAACTAATTTTTTTTTTTTAATTTGATTTAGCAAAAATATAAGTCTACACTGATTTCCTAACATACATCTGACTTTGTGTATGAGAAAAAACATTTTATGTCTTTTAATATGTAAAAGTTGGGCATAAATGTTATTTTCAAAGACATAATTATGCAAACCAAGATAAACATAGTCAGGACATGTACCATAAAGTAATGTTTGTTATTCAAATATGGTTATATTGAAAAATCCATAAGCCAGTCTGTAGATCTCCTAGTTTACATGAAGATCAAGTAACTATTAGGTCAGAAATAGAAATTGGAAATCTCCTAAAAACATTCTTATGTTCTTTTTAGTAGAGACTTAATTTAGATTAAAAAAATAGGAGATAATGAGACATAGAGGTACCAAGGTAAAAAAAGCTAGCACCAAAAAAACCCCAAAAGAGCAAAAAAGGGGCAGTTTTCTTACACAGTTTGAAAATAAAATTGTTTCAAACAAAAATTAATACATTTCCATTAACACATGCTCTGAAAAAGATATGCAGAGTTTAATACGCTGTAACTCACTTAAAAAAGGTCCAATTCATGAGTTCACAGACTTGTGACACCTTATTCAGTACCAGAAAAACACTAAAAATGAACCAAATAGAAGAAGAAAAATTATAAATAATCTAAAATAAAACAGTGTGGCTTCACAAAGAAAATTTATATCCTTGTGTATATGTGTGTATGTATTTGTGAAGGTAAGTACAGAGAATGATGAATACTCTGTTATGTTTTTGAATATTTACTCATTTGTTTATTAGGGTAAAGAGCAAGTGGGTTAAGAAGAAAAATCCATGAACAGATTATTATGTAAGAGAATTTCCCAAGTGTAAGCAACCCTCTTAACAGAACTATGAGGTTTGCCAGATACAAGGATCTTTATTCTTAAATAGATGCTGGTACATAATGGTGTGACAGTTATTTAGAATTAAAATTTATCTTCCCTTTCTAGAGTTTTAGCTGTGGCTCAATCTCAAACAATAACTGTATAGCCTGAGCACAAACCTATTGCCACACAGTACATCTCTGTAAATATGTTAATTTGTGGACAAAGTGAGGATTTAAGCAAAGTTTTCAGTTTTGTAGACCCAAAGCCATCTTGAAAACTTCTTTGTAGATAACATAAAATAACAGAATTCTAATAGGAATAATTAAATGTTCATTGCCTTTTGCCTATCCTTAAGCCTTAAGCTGTGGAACTGGAGCCTCCAGTTTCCTGATTTTACAGCTTTGATTGCAGAGAATCTCCCAGACATCCTTTCCTTATAGGTGCACTCTACTTTGCACATCATGGAACAAAGCAGCTACGGAGATATAGCATCTGTGTTTGAACAGGAAAAATAAGATCTTTCATTTGAGTTCTACCTCATTTCCAATCCCAGACTGAAGTCACAATAAATTTTAGGTAGTCCTGCAAGGAGCAGGGAGTTGGACTCAATGATCCTTATGGGTCATTTTCAACTCAAATTATTTTCTGATTCTATAAGAAAAATCATACTTAAGGGGGAAAGAAATTTCCATGAGATAGACCTGGCTGCAGTTTTATACATTCTGTAGACCTCATTCTAGTTAATTCATATCACCATAAAGTTCATCATTGTCTTTAGGAGACAAGGCCAGTAATAACAGATCAAAATATGATACTTTCAAATAGACACACAAACTCAGAACAAAATAGATTTTCATAACCTCAAAAAACTCAGTAACTTATGTAAGTGTTAACAACAGAAGATAGTAAAACCTAATACCCAGATATCTATGCTGCAACAAGATGAAACTTACTTGCCTGCATCCTTTCACATTCATTACTCATAAACCTTTGTTTACTCATTTTTTCTTTGATAATTTGTGCCTTCTTTTCAAAGTCATTTTTTGCTTGCTTCTCCATTGTTTCAGGCAAGGAGCAAGACTGCATGAGATTTAACCTAAAAAAAAAAGAAAGAGAACATCTGTGCTCTATATACCTACACAGATTAATCAGTTAGACTGACAATTCCATTGGAAAATCAATACAGAGAAAATAAGAAAAAAATTCAAAGGTTGTCAAGCAAATGGTTTGTGGAGGCAGAAACTTCAGAAAAATGGCCCCATTTGTGACTGCTAGTCTATCTGAGTGAACTACAGTATGATCAATTACAAGTACATCTTGCACATCTTTCTTGACCAGTCATGCATTTCTTCCCATCCTGTGCTCTGCATATTTTTACATTTTCAAACAAATAGTGATTAACAATGATCACAGGTTAAAGTATGAATTAGGCCCCTATGCAGCCCTTTCAGATCTTGAAAGTCAAGCATATCTATCACTAAAGCAATTAATATCTATAATAAATATTCAGTCTAATAATTTAACATGACCTGGATCTTGACAGGCTGGAAAACTGAGCAGAGAGCAATCATGAACTTCAACAATGGGAAGTTATTGTAATACTCTGAATAACATACAAGAAAGTAAACTGATGTTATCACCATCTACATAACTTGTTTCATATGTAATATCAATTTTGAAAGACACTCATAATATTTAAGTAAAATATGCAAAATTATGTTTATTAATATCATGGTCTTACTCAAATATAACTTCACATGTCTAGTTATGTTCAAAAAAAATCTTTATCATAGACCTTTTCTATTTTTAGGATAAATGTATCCTTTATACAGAAACAGCTTCTGAATTTTCAGCAAAATCAGGCATTTTGTATTTATGCTTTTCAGTCTCTCAGAACTAGGAATGGATAAATATGATTTGTGGAAGGTCATGAATACAACTATATAGAATTGGGAGAGATTCTAATCATCTTCACTTAGACTGAAATAATCTAGAGAAAGAAAAATTCAGCATTCTCAAGATTCTACTAGAACTTAAAATCATGTGAATAACTATCATTTAGAATGAAAAATGCAAAAAAGGCTTTCAGGCCAGAAAGTTGATGGTTATTTTCTTAGCTTTCCATAGTCTGTGGTTTCATATTCTCATGCTATATTTCCAGTACAAAAATATTAGTTTGGGCAGGCTGGTTTCAGTTCTTCCCTTCTTAGAGAGAGTGTACTTGTAATGCTATGCAAGACATAAATCTTGGCCCCAAAACACCAACTGAAATAAATTGTGATTCTTTTGATCAGTGTTAGAATATACTTACTTTATAACTTGACAGGACTTCAGTAGAAGAAAACAAGGGGATTTTTTATTTATTGTGGAGTAGGGGGTTTGGTTTTTTTTTGTTTTTTGTTTTTTGTTTTTTTTTTTTTTAATTTATTTTATTTCATGCAGGTTAAGGTACTCATCTAAGCTGCTCTGTTCAATAGAGAAATAATTCATACAGCCAGCTATCTTAATACCTTTTTAAGTCAGATGAATCATTGTGAAAGTAGGTCCTTCACCATTAGTAGGTGAGGAAAAACACTGAACTGTTAGGTGAGATGAATTCCACCTTATAAACTCAGTATTAAGTAGGGTTTTTTAAAAAATTATTTTTATCTTTTTATCCTACAGAATTCCAAAGAAGTTCACAAATATAGGCATCATTTAAATTCATTGAAAGGGAAAAAGTCGTAGCATGAAAAAAAAAATTAGTTTCACTCAAAACCTTTTATAATTTGGATTAATTAGACTTTAACTACAAACAAAACTATGCAGTAACAAGCAACTTGCAGGTATTCTGTAGCTTGTTTAAATGTAGTCTCAATGAGCATTTCTGCAACAGTTTCTGATATCAGACTGTCTAATCAGTACTATTTATAGGCCTTATATCATCAAAAAAAAATACAGCATATCTTGCTCAGAACTCAAATGTTTTAAGTAAAAATGAAATATAGAACTAAAATTTATTGTATAAAGATTTATATAATACTCATTATTTTTATTGAGAGAAGAAATATTTACTATCCTGAGCAGAAACAATGAATTCAGTTGGACTGCTTGGTTGAGAAATGGACACATATTGAATGTCTGAAATCTTACTGTCACAGTATATTTTCCCATATTTCAATCTTTATGTTTGGTTAACTTCTAGTGTATTTGTCATTTTAAAAACATCCTTTATGTGTAACAGTGTTTAGTGTTCTTCTTTAAATTGTCTAGTGTATGAGCTGAAAAATCACTTATCCTTTAATATTCTGATTTGCACATTATTTAAGGTTCCACTTAAATGCATTTGAAACAAAGCTTTCTTTAACCATTTGTATTAGTAAATGAATATGCATTTTTTTAGTCAGCTTTGCTGTCTTTACTTTCCACAGATAAACAGATTGCCATTGCATATGATCTGACATGAACTGAAGTGAAGGAAAACACATTAAGGGAGGGAAGAGATCTGATTAAAATAGATAGATGTCACATTCAATATTTAGAAGTTTATTTCAAAAACACATTCTGAATGTTCATCACAGAGTTACAGTAGTTTGCCAAGCTTACTTGACGATACCTGAACTTTGCAGTCGACTAAACCAAAACAAAATGATCTCCTGTAATGTCTGGTATGTGAAAGGGCTAACCTCATAGTTGCTTCTTTGAACATCTAATTTTAAGGGAGTAATTGAGGTGTAAAAGTAAACTGACATTGTACACAAAAGACTAAAGATCAGAGCCCGATACAACATTCTAAGAAAACTCAAATCAAGACCATAACAACAACTCATTTGTTATTAAACTGTAGTTTTATCAGAAATGCAAAAAGTACAGTGTCACAAGTTTACTTAATAAAGAAATATGCAAGAAAAATTCTGTTAAAAATCCAAGTTATTTTTTTACTGAGATGTATTCACTATTAAAAAATGAAATAGGTATTGGCAACCAGACACAAATCAAAACCCAGAAATTGACATGAGGCTTGATAAAGAATGTGACCTTTAGTATTCTTGCTATTATTTCTGTCATACTGCAACACAGGAAAGAAAATTTAAAGAGATCTATTAAATTGTCAATATTAATTAACATGATTAATCAGAAAAGTGCATCTTCCAAATTTGTTTGCCAGGCAAGAATTAGTAGAAGCATACTGATGTTAAGTATTCACTAGAAAGATGATACATATCTTTTAAGTCTTGAATTTAAAAATCTAATCTTGGATCAAGCATTTCTTGAAAAGAAAATAGCAAGCAAGCTGTGATATCTGATAGATCTGAAAAAAACCCCCAACAAAAACAAACCAACAACCAAACCCACCAGAATTTCAGTTGTTGATTAACAGCATTTGTACCATTCAATTACAAGCAAGTTTGCTCTGCCAAGGAAATAAGAAACAAAAGAATGTTCATAATCATGTTGCATGCTTTACCTTTTGTTCAGATAATTACCTCCAAGCACACACGTTGATGCCATACTAGATCTTGCTATTTGTACCCCTGATATTACACTGAAGCAATCAGTGTTTCATATCAAATTATTTAACCTGTGATTCAAAAAATTCCAATGAAGGCAATCAGGAAAATTTAAAAGAAAAAAAAAAAACTAGATGCTTGGTGTCTTAAACCCTGAAAGAGAGTTATATTTTGTTTTCTGTTGATCACTTCCAAGTGTTTCAATAAAAAAATGTATCTGAAGATAATCTTATCTCATGATTGACCAAATTTGGTCTTTGAACAAACTCTATGGTTTATGCTGCCCTCCAGCCACTCCAGAAGACCGTAACTTTACAAAGAATAATTGCCACTAGTTTTGAAGTATGACACTTTTTCATTTCTTTGAAGATGTTTTGTCCATACATAGAGAAAAGTCTATATAGGAGTTCTTGATATTTTTTCTCTCTGCAATAGAACAAGGTCATGTAATTTCATTACCTTACCTCTTCATTGTCTTCCTCTTGGTTACATAAAGGAAGATTTTATGAATCAACATAGCACTGTCATATATCATACAGCTTACATTGTTTGACTACACCCTATTCCCTATTACTAGTGTTCCAATTCCCAACATGTCTGTTACAAATAATTTCATATTTTTAAATCTGTAAGAATAATTTCTTTCTTCACATCAATGTAAATGCTTTCTTTTTGGGATATTATCCTGTATATAATTAGCCTAACATCACTGCCACAAATTACTTAGCATCTGTCAGCACAGAAATTCCTTTCACAAGTTGCCTTCTGGTTTATTTTAGTATGTCCACTCACACTTTTGCTCTCTCCTCCCTGGTTTAAAGAAGCTGAATATATAAAGGCCACATTATTTGCTTCCTCTTTGGAGAGTACAGATAACTGTGTTAAACACTGATCGTTATGATGGGAAAGAGTTTTTTACTTTTCCCATTGATGAAAGCTAGTCATTCTATTCCCTGTTCCTTATCTGTTTTCTTATCAAATAAAATCCTTTTCTCGTATATGACTGTTTAATTATTGGAATGACTTAGGTGAAAAGGCAGTCTATTTGAAAATGTAACTTGTATACATTTTTTCTGTTTTACAGATTAAGTGAAGACATTCCAAAACAATAAGTAACTCTTTCATTAGGCTATTTGGGAGGATTAGCTCCAATAATATTTTTTAAAAATATTGTTGAAGAAAATTAAATAAGCAACAAGTTATGACCATTTTGCATTTTAACCCATCATGACAATATTTTATATATTTCAAAAATTAACAAAAACAAACAAAACCAACCAATCACAACAAAACTTTCAAGATTTCCACTCTTTGGATATAGTAGCTGGTTTCTGTTATTGTGTATTATTGGTGAGTAAACAGAGACTGGGCTGTGTGAAAAATAAGTAGTGCATCTGTCATTGCTAATATGCTAAATTTCAATAAAATGCCAACTTTTGTCTAAGTAACAGAAAGCTTTGCCCTCTACTAGAAATTCAAGCTTAATTATACTTATCTTATATTTTATTATTTTAATAACATTAATTATTTTATTTCAAAGATTAATTGAAAATGGAGACGCCGCACGGTCATCTCAATATTTCAGGAATAATACTGAATTTTTATTTGATGCTTACTACTGTGCATTGGTTTGCAGATGTTTGCTCCCCGACACACACAAATATCTTCTTCAGAAACCATTTTACAGATCCTTCATCTGCTCACCACAGCACCAGTCAGTAATACATGCTTTATTGCTATATTTAAGTGATAAAGCACTAATGAAGAACAGAGGTATTACTGAAAGAGCAATAAAATAATTTCCGACTTTTAATTTGTACCAGTCATAATTGTATGTTATAGATAATCCACTCTTGGGGAAAAAACCCCAACCAAACAAAATAAAACAGAAAAATACTTCCACATTTGTATTTCTGAATCAAGAGGTATTTAAATGGTATGCATAAATGCTAGTATAAATTTTCCAGAGTAATAGCTAAGGATGCTTCAAGAGACAAGAAAAGTTTATGAAAATCAGATAATAAATGTGTGGTTTTCTTAAGCTGAGAAGAAGTTTAAATTTTAATCAATGGAAAAACAGACTTTGTGCAGTAGGAAGTACCACAGACTCAAACATTCTTATCACCAATATGATCTGTTATCTTTCACAACACAGTGGGTATTAAGAAGACTGAAGAGTGAAAGAAACAAGTACACAGACAGATGGGAGGCATTTGACTTAATGTACTACTGGAAAGATTTCAGAAGCTATGAAAAGGAATGAGGAGAGGGGAGGGGAAGGGAGGGGAGGACTAAACACTGAACTTCTTGAAAATGAGTCTTCTAGGAAAGAGACGATATTGAAGAAACAGATGGATCAGCTCTGTCTTGATTTACTTAAGTGTGTAATGTTGCTACTTAATGTCTTAAGTTGATGTAAATAATTTCATATAGTGATATAAATATTGTTAATCAGCTGGAGCCTGAACTTTCAAAAAGATATTAAACTTAGAGAGGGAGGGACAAATAGGACTTGGCTTATCCTGAGTATATCTCAAAATTAAATTTCTCTTCTTGATAAATATAGAAAAGGGATGGTCAAAATCAGTGGTTGCTGATTTCAGGACACTACGTAGTTTGGACTGCAGCAAGGACTAGATCTGTTCTCATGAATGTCAAAAGGATTTTGCAATTAACTTCACAGCATGATAAGGCTCTGGGTCTTTAAAAATAGAGTTGTGGTATAACTCACAAAGTTCTCAGTAGTTTTGATTTTTTAAATTTTTCTTCTGTCACATTTTTCATAAGAAAGACACAAGCTAACACTTCAGCTATATATATATTTTAAAAGCTAGGTATTCTAAAATATTTCATTCTCTACCTTTTTTTCAGCACCAATTATTCTGCAATCTGTAGCGTGCTATTTTTCTTACTTTCATTTTTCTGACAGTTTCAGTTATAGTTCTAAAGAAACACAGCAAGACTGAGATTGAAAAATTTCTGTTGTTTTATTGGGTAACTGTTTTATCCAAGCAGAAAAATACAAAAGGCAAAAGTGTGTCTTAAATGTCAGCTGGAAATAAAGCGTGTTTGTTCTGCATGTATATCTGCCTTGAGAGAAGAAGAATAAAAGGAGGAAACTTCAGGAAAAATATCACTTTTGATTAAAGAGATTGTGCTATATTGAATTTATGTAAATTAATAATTTAAATGCACAGTCTATTAATACAATATGATACATTATACATATATATTGTCTGCACTTTTGGTATTACACCTTAATGTTTCAGTAGTTACTGTAATAATTTTGTAATATGCAGCACATTAAGACATTTACTCTTTTTTTATGGAGCTTAAAAATTACTTTATCAATGACTGATTATAAGTCAATTAAGTATAAGGATGGTTTTCAAAGAAACAAAACCTCCTGTTCAGTATTTGCTTAAAATATTTAGCAAAGCCTTCAATTGTAAAATGCAACCAACTTGGTTTAAACAAATTATTGTGCCACTGAAACACAAAAAGGATAACCCAGAAAGAGCATGTATTGTGGGTCTTTTTCTAACACTGACATTGTTTCTGAAACGATCGTGAACTATATTGCCTCAAGATACCACTGCCCCAAATATAGGGAAACCAGACCAAGCAAGTTTTAGCCATGGTACACTTAAGCATATGGGTCATTTTTTTAATAAAGACTAGCTAACTTGATTATAAAAATATGTATTCCACTGCAACTGATAACACTGAAGAGAATTAACTGATTTATCTGAAAAACAATCGAATAATTAAATGGAAAATGAAACTGGAAAAAAACCGCCAACAAACCCAGCCCTCAAAATCCCCAAATCCCTTTACAAACCCTACCACATCCTCTAAAAAACAGCATATATTACCCATTGTTTAATAATTATCAAACCTATCTGCTATTGAGACAGGGAAGGTTGAAGAGTGACAATAAATCAAATTACCTTTCAGATCCATATCTACTATTTCCAGCAGTCAATTTAAAAATTTAAGCTACAGAATGACAGTAGTGCAGAGCAGATTGAAATGTAAGACAAAATGTCTGAGTCCTTTTCTGTCTGAAGGGCAAAGTCAAACCAGTTACTTTTTTTCAGGGCTAAAACCACAAAAATACTGTTCAGAAGGTAAGAAGTTCTGCTACTCTTCCTTTTTCTAGGTGTTCGTGTTTGTGTGTGTGTATGGTTTGGGGGATGTGGGTGTATTTTCTTTCAGGAAGTGACTGTGGATACTTATCTTTAAGGAATATTCAGCATAGTCAGGGGGTACCCAGCCTCTCAGGCTCCTTAGTTTGCAAGGTTACCTACTAAGTTACAGATGAGCCCATCTTTAAAAATTTCAGTCAGTGTATTGCTGCAAAATTCCCCTGAATGTCAACATTCAGGCTTACCTTAGATGCTAAAGCAGGTGCATTTATCCTACTCTGTGATTCTAGAAGTTCTATAAGCAGGAGGCCATCATGTAACATGAATGAGAATATTGATATCTAACTTTGTGCTAACATCTAGAACACATATAAAATTTACCTTTTTTATTTGTATTAACCTATTTAACAGAATCCTCCTTTGGTGTCTTCTCTAACACATGGTCCTATTACCAGGTCAAAGCATTTCCCAAAAGTCTGATCCAGATCTTACTGAAGTCAACAGAACTTTGACTTTACTGAGTTAGGATCAGATTTAATATATTTTACAAAACTGCTAGTCTGGCCCAGATTCTGCAATGATTACTGAAGTCAGTAATGATTTCTGACCTTCTGTTCAGTCTAACCACACATTTTTGGTTCAAATCAGAAGTTCACCACCACATTAAAAAATTAGCAAATGAGATGTTCCATCTGTCCAATAAAATAATTTGGAACCTATGCCAGAATAAGCATGATATGTAGAAAAAATTTAGAAATTCAGGCAGAAAAAGACAGGAAAAAAGAGTAGCTGAAATGTAGTCTTTGTGATCATTAGTTGGAAATAATTCTCTGACAAGTATTAAGGTTAGTAAAATGTGAATTTTAGTATCATTATTTATAACAAGAGTAAAAACCATGTTCATGCAAACTTTTAAATAAGCACAGGAGTCTCACGATTTAATAATATATATTAAATTTAACTCAATTTAATAAGCCCATTAGTTGAAAGCATTAAACCACATGAAACACTCTTTCTTTACATATATTTTGTATTTCTTGAGCTATAAATAAGCCAGTCATCCTTTGAAGTGCACTGTTCATAACGTGTTTCAAGCCAGATAAATCTTGAGAAAACGTGATTCTGAATTTCATATTGGTGATACTGTTTTTTGCTGGCTCATTGTTTCTTTTTCTGAAAAGTTTTAATGTAGGCAAAGCAACTTAGAAAAAGTGAATAAAATGGTTTGTATATAATTGTTTTTTAAAATAATGAATACCTCACAAGGTTAGAAATACAATGCAAAGCTTTCTTAATAAGAGAAAGGTATTTCATCCAGTCTGCAGACTTACCCTGTATCTTTTGACATAAAACATTGGATTTATGCTACAAGGTTTAAGCTGCTTAAAAGTTAGACACTATGTGAGTTTGTCAAATAGTCTTCCTTTATAGTTAATAGCCATCTTCTGAAACAGTATCTTAGGATGGGCTATAAAGAACAGAGCTATCAAGCTTAGTTAGCTTTAATATAGCTAAATTCACAGAAGCTAACAAATTAACCAAAACCCACTCCTTTTTTTGAAAAGCTTTAAAAAAATAGTATGTAGAACACCAATATTCTACCCAACACTCACAAGAAAGTGGCTATGTCTGCAGTGCCCTACACCAGCTCCACTGACTTCTACAGCCGTACAGGTAGATTGCTGACCATGGCTGTGGTACAGACCGGGACTGACCTCCCATCAGCTGCAAGCAGCTTTGAAAAGCAGTGACCCACAGCACTCTTCTGTGTTACCTACACGCAGCACAGGGGCTGTGTAAGTGTGATCTTAAGTATTCTGCAACTTCATCTTAGAAGCTGGCCCTCAGGCTTATGACTCACGCTGTGCCTCAGACCTGTGCATATTTTCTTCTAACACTCAGTGGTGAAGGCATAATGAACTTTTAAAAGCCCTCTCCACTTAGTGGTCCAGCTTTGACATTAGAACTATATGGTGCCTCAAGCAAGATGTCACTGGGCAAGAGAAATGATACATTTAACTGTCACTTTAAAGGAATTATGGTTTTGATTTTAGCTCTTGCCTCCCCCATCATCCCAGTTTTTACACACTGATAATTTCAGTGAAAGAAATGCCAGATTCAGCTGAAACTATGGTGAGACGTTGAAGCAGGGTACCCAGAGAAGTTGTAGATGTCCCATTCCTGGAAGTGTTCAAAGTAAGATTGGGCAGGGGCTTTGAACAACTTGGTCTAGTAAAAGATTTCCCTGCCCATTGCAGGAGGATTGGGACTAGCTGATCTTTGAAGGTCCCTTCTAACTCAGACAATTCTACGATACAATGATTCTGTTGACATTGTATCCAAAGAGTGAGGCAGAGGTAATGGACAATTTGCTTCAGAGAGATTTAGAGATGCAGCATTGAAAGATTGAAAGATTATCCTTCCCACATAATCCCTTCTGTGGGCTTCCACCACGAGTGACAAGACATTAGAGCCACCTCTTCAGAGGAATAGGAACATAGTCTCCCTTTCTGAATGAGAAGCAAGCAAGCATCACCATGTGAAAGGACACACTACCAGAAAAAAAAATCATAAAAACCCATTAAGTGATTGATAGGTCATCTAATTAAATAAGGACAATCTGCTCTGTATGCAAAAGGGAAAGGAGAATGTAGACCAGAGAAAGTGTGTGGGAGGATATCAGGAATTTAGACAGATCTGCTGCCCCTGAGTATGATAAAGTCTCAAGTGGCCCTTTCCCAGTAATAATGGTCACAGCTTCCTCACAATCTCAGACATGCTGAATGGCTTCTGTGTATGACTGACTTCAAGAGGAAAATATCTACACAATAGACAGTCAGGACACATGATAATGGCTGTCCCATCATAATCTTAAAGTAGCAGTGTATAAATAATTAAATTTTAGAAGCTAGAAGCTAGCATTAGGCTTTGCCTGCTCTGAAATTTAGGTACAAGAATGGATCACTTTCATTAAAAACACACACGCAGATATATTTTTAGGAAAGGTAACTTTCTTACTAGGATCCTACTGTTTAACTATCTGCTCTACAACTCAAAGGAAACCTAGAGAAGTTGACTGCTTATTATTTTTAATACTGACAGTCATTTTAATAACTTTCCAAATAAAATAAAAATTGTACTCTAGATTTCTTGCACACCATCCATTCATAAAATGAATGACATTAGCTTTTTCACCACAGGCTAGCATGTGCCTTTTGTCACAATGAATTTATCATTCTGTGACTGAAACCTTATTAAAAGTATTCACACTCTATATTTCCAGCAGCACAAGTTTGATTCAATATCAACCTGAAATGAATATAACCCATGTTAATTGTTTAATACATAGGATATAGATTTTATTTTTTAAATAAAGTAGAAAAAATCCAGAAAAACAGCAAAGGTCCCTCATAGTATCCATTGTGTTTCCCTAAGTTAACCATAAAGAAATTTTTACATTATTAATTCTATATCTTATGAAGATTAGATGTGGTGGCTTGATACTGTATAACATGGAGGAAACTAGTACCTTTGTGATGACCTTATTACTTGAGGTTTTACTCCAAAGATATGAATATCGAATTTGGGACAGGGGAGTCTAAAGGAAGTTGTTGAGTTAAAAAAGACACGATTGTTCCAAAATCCCTCTTGTGAAGCATGGTCATTCAGTTTTCTCTCACCTCCTCTTTTCTAATTCCTACTCAGAACTCCATGCATATTTTTGTGCAAAGACCAGACACAGCTGTCATTTCTAATTAAATTTCAATAACTCAAGTTGAGAATTTGTGAATTTGATTTAAATGTGTTAGCACTGTTTTCAGTAAATACAGAGAAAAGCCTTCTATTTTTACGTAACAGCAAAAAATGTCTACCAAAAATATCTTGGTGGAAAAAAGAAAGGTTTTTTAATCTAGGATTATACTGTCAAAATGAAACACAGATTAGTTCCTATTTAGGTTGTGTGGCCACACTGAGAAGCAGCTTTATATCTTAGAATTCAGCCCTGCGTTCCCTAACATACTAGGTAATAATCAATAAAAGGAATAAAAGGTACCTGCCAGTTTTCCTGAACAGAAACATATAGAATATGCACTTCTCCATAGCTGTGTTGAACTATTCTTTTAAAATGTTCCTAGACATGTAAGGTCTGGTTTCCAGGGTATTACTTTGGTCACTGAAGATCATATAGAACATTGTGTAGTCTGTATAATATTGCTATAAATCCGATTTCTAAGGAAGAACGGTAAGATATAATGAAAATGAAACATTACTTTTTACATTGTTTTACATCTTATCTGATAACACATTTTAGATTTCACATTGTAGTAGTCATATGTAGTAGTCATTGTAGTAAATTATGCAACCCAGAAGTATTTTACTGCTCCAACTCCATGCGATTGCTCAGCTGGAAAGTTTGAAAGGAAGATTTAAACAAATGTTATATACAATAGTCTGACATTGTTAAAATCGATGGGACAGTAACAAAATTTTAGTGAATTGCAGTATTTTGGAAAAACCCAAAGCTAATACTAAAATCCCCACTGATTAAGTAATAGCATGACAGTGATAGTCTGGTGTCATAATCTCAACCTCAAGAACTTTCTTAAATATACCTCTTTTTTAAAAATCTTTCAGATGGGCTTTAAAGATTGTTTGAGACTGGGAGACAAGTTATGTTTGGTCTTGCTTACTTTTTTTCCCTAACTGGAAGTAGGACATCTCCTGGGGCCCCAGAACAGTCCTTCTTATCCCTTCCTCTCTGTTGTAGACAATTTCAGTTTGCTCAGGAAAACTTTTTCCTTATGAGTGAAGAGCAGAAAATTAAAAACATTCAGAAAACAGTTACAGAACTAAGAAAAGTCTTTCTCAAATTCTTTATGCTTATCTTATTGAATAAATTAACATATTTAAATTTTAGAGACTAGAAATGGCTTACAAATAATCTCCAAATACATCTGTCAGATCTTATACAGATATGTATGGCTACATTGCACCTAGTCATGAAAACCTGACTATATTTTGATCTTTCAAGACACGATTCACCTCCTTATGCATAGTTACCTGCTTTCAGACAGATTAATCTCAGTATAAAAATTCCTGATTTTTCTCTGCTGTTAATTTAAGGAGTGTAAGATGACTAGTTATAAATGAAGACATTTTAAGCTTAGGTGAGGTTAATTTCTTCTCAAAAGTCTCAGTTCAGCTACCCAGACATAGCTGTCAAATACCTTTCTAAATGTCATAGTATCTCCTACTTGGCCCCCAGCTGGTGTTCCAGAACAACGCAGATCTTCCGTGAATGCTGTGTCATAGATGATAAGCCTGCGTGAGTATCTTGAATACCCCGAGGTATCATAAATGGCACTACATGCCCTATGTTCGGACAGCTGAACCTAGACTTAAATGGTAATTGCTAAATTGCTTTGATCCATTAAACAAGTTTCAGTGAGCATTAGCAACATGCATTTTATTTGGAAGATGTAGACAGCTCGGATATATATATAGCAAACCACAAACAGCCTCATAATAGCCTGGTTAGAGAGCTGTCAGTCATAACAGAAAGGTAAAACCAGCATTATATATTATTTCTATTTATTCTAACTCATTGATTACATAAATGATATGCAAATGCAAAGTTATGGTCAACTTTTCATAGTGGATATGATAAAACCTTTGACTAAATCAAAGAAATATGTAATCCATTGTTCCTCAGAGTCCTGGGAGATTGATGGAAATCCAAGTAACAATTCAAGCACCTCAGACGTCCTTATAGAAACACATCAGCTATGTGTGATAAATACCTTTGTGCGTGTGTGTGTGTGTACATTTCTTTGTTTATATAAAGAATCAAAGAATAATTTAGGTTGGAAAACATCCAGTTAAATCAGGTTGCTCAGGAACTTGGCCAGGTAAATTCGGAAAAGCTCCAGGAATGAAGATTCCACAAACTCTCTGAGCAACCTGTTCCACTATATCACCAGGCTCTCAGTAAAAGCATTAAAAAAGAATTTAAAAAAAATTTAAAAATAATAATAACAGTAATAATAAGTTTAGGGGAAAAAAAATCCTCAACTGAGAAATTTCTGTGTTCAGCTTTTTGTCTAGTGCTGCTCCTATGGTGCCTCTTTGAGAAGAATTTGGCTAAGTCTTCACTATTCTGCTAGCCTTCTCCAAAAAAGTAGTTCTAGACAGTTGCAAGATCTCCCCTCAATCTTCTGTTTCTAGAACTTAAAAAAGGTAAGTTTTCTCAGTATAGTAAATCCTGAATTATTTAAAATTTCCTGTGGTTGCTACTTTAATATGTTCAAGAACTGCCTGATGAAGTGTTGCTCTGGATGTAGTTTGAGGTGTTCTGATGAGCCTGGGACAGTATAGAGATTCCTTTGCTCACCACCTTTGGTTGGAAAGCTCAGCAACTGAGTAATAAAGCGAAAATATGCATTCAGTGTGTTTACCTGATTGGTATGCCTTAGTTGGTGTACAGAATAAATTCCAAGTGTGGAAAACAACTGTAATAGATTAGTCTCCAACTAGATAACAGAATAGCAAAACTCAAGGTTTAGTTTAGTTCTCTTAACTTTAGCAATATACAATTAAAGCTTCTAAATATGAAGTAGTCACTCTCATTTACCAATATAGTAAGTGGTAAAAATGACCTACATTAACAGGCAAATTCATCTCAATGTGAAAAAATTATTGAAGAACAAAGTAATTTACTCTGGAAGTTTTGTCTTGGTTTATTTAGTAGGACTATAAATAACTTACTGAGTACAGTGACTCTCCTAGAATTGGATATTTAGGATAAACTAGGTAGATCTGAATACATTAAACCTAAACAGGAAATCAAACACACTAGAAAGAAGAAACTAGTGCTAGAAAGAAAACACTGGTATTTCTCAGCTTTCTTTCTTTGTGACATTGATGAAGATTGTGATTTATAATTTGAACAATTTATCAAGTCCATAGTGAGATTCTGCAGGACTGAACAATTCCTTTTTATACAGACACTTTCAAAAATAATTATATCTTCTGATATTGATATATATCCAAAAAAAATTAATGTATTGGTATTTACTTCTGTCGTGTTATCCTCATAATTTATTAAACCATCTAAACATGCACAATGATTGATATTCTGAAAACCTGTTTACTGCTTGTGTACAAATAAACAGACAGATATTTCTCTGTCCACCTACATGCAGGGGTTATAATTATATTTTTCTTTTTTATTATTTTGAACTTGAATGAATGTCAAAGCTATGATGTATATCTGTGTTAACACACACTCCCCTCAAAAACTTCCTAGTTTAATCACCATTACAGCTATACTGGGTGTGTGGTCTGAGTAAGGCTCTTATAAGCTATTTCTAAACTTTCAGCTTTTTTTTAAATGGAAAAAAATTGGATCGTGATACTTGGTTTCTTCAGTTTCACTTCTGAAGGATTTTTTTTTAATACTGCCTGAAGGTCAACAGACACAAAATTGACTAATGTCTTTTTCCAGTCTTAATAAGGCATTTTATCTGAGGATAAATGATGCTTAAATTTAGTTTTCTAAACCCAAAAAGAGTGTTTGATCTAAAGTATGTTGAAATAGTTGGAAATCTTTTGTAATTACTGGAAAGGACTGTAGACACCCTCAAGTGTAGGACCTACTTACACAAGTAGTAGGCTTGGCAGATAAAATATGTTTCTCTACATAGATAGTAGTTCTGTTGAAACACAGAAAGTGATAATTAGAGTAATGTGAGCCACTGTTTTACATTCTATTATGCTTTCTCTGCCTCTATAAGAAAAATGTGTTATAAGTAATAAATTTTGTTCCTTAGTAAACTAAGTAAACCTCCACTAGGTAAAGACAAAAGAAGAGGAAACTGGAAGAAATTAACTATGGTCCAGAAATTATATCTGCAGAGAAAAAGAAACATCAGAGAAAAATAGCTTCCATTTCATTGAGGTATTCAGGACTTAGTCAAAGCCATGACAGCCTGACTTAGTGTGTCTGAATCACTCACTGAATGCATCTGATAAAGAAGACCAAAATTAAAAGATTTTTAGGATAGTAAGGAATTTAAGTATTATGAGATGAAGGATGAGGCAAGATAGAGACTATAGCCTCATCTTGGGAAGCATTATTTAATGACTAATACAACCACAAAAACTAGCAGAATGTTTAGTGAATATTTACTGCAGACAAAAAGGTGGGACACACTGTCACTTCAGAATAATGAGGAAGAATGTGGAGGTTTATGAAGCACCCTGAGGTACAGAAATCTGTAAGGCAGATTAGTTTTTTAAGAAGAAAGAAGAAAAAGGCTAGATAGAGCATGGGGGCTATTTAGGTCTACAGTTTAGCTGTGTAAGCATGATGACACTGTCACAATCTGCTGCTTCCACTCTGCTTTTTGAGGCAAAGATCTAACCCCTGGTGGTGAACTCTGCTTTTAAGGTCTGTTTATATATACTGAAAATAAGTATAATGCATTATCTGCCAGTGCTTCTGCTAGGTCAGATGTAACTTGGCAGAGCACTGAGTTATAAGGTACCTAAATAATAACTTTTAGCTGTGGTCTGGATACAAATTCTCATGTATCATGTGTTACTGCAAGATATGCATATAGGCTTTATTTAAGTGGACAGTTTTCTTCTAACTCTAGAGGTCATTAACAACAGGACTTGTCAAGGGTATGATTTGCTGATTTACTGATTGACAAGTGTAGCTATAGTACCAGGAGATGCTACGCACACAATGCTTAATGGATTTTGTGAAAGATGGAGACAGGGTGCCGATCGGCCTTGTGGCTAAAATTCTGCTCCAAAATGTAAACAGAAAATGAAAAGAAAAGGAAATAAAGGTCTAAACTAAATGCAGGTATGCATATGTGAACTATGTATCCCACAATTGAGAATAAGGATGTAGGGCTAAATTCTACTGAACACATAAATTTCTATACGTTTAGGGTACTCTTCACAGTCTAGAGTCACCAAATCACCTGTTATTAAATAAGCTCCTAATCATCCTAGAAACTGGATAACTAATCAACTCAATGAATGCAGATAATTATTTAAGGTTAAAATTAATCTTTCCAGTCAACATTACATGTTGTGACTTCAGTAACCATAATGGGAGCCCACACCCCTAATGGTCATTTGAGAGTTTGTGCGGGATTCAGTTGCCTACACATTCCAATATTTCAGAGTATTTAAGACATTTATATGATAAATCTGGCACATGTGACACAGAGGCTGCAAGAGGCCATGCCCTTCTGGAAGAGGCAGATAGGTATCTGTCAGCATCTGACAGGGTTTCCTAAGTGAAGATGCAGTCTGTACTCTGGGTATGTAGCACTTGCAAACTTTAAGCCAAGTCACAGGTTAGGTAGCATGATCTGGAAGCTATCAATGGTGATACCACTGTTTTGGGTCCAGATACTAGACAAACAGGAGTCTGATAGTCAACTGCTGGAGTGACCATAGGTCTAAACCAAGTACTGTAGAGACTGGGATCGAGAACTGGCTACACAGGGCACTGTAGATCCAGACCATCTGGTAGATATGCCATTCTGTGGTTTTGCAGTAAGCTAGAAGGGATATAAGTACCGTAAGTTGAAGAGTATGTCCAGGCGCCAGTGGCTGGGGAGCCTGGGGATCTGAGGCTAGCTACTGGCCAGTTACTGGTGCAATTCACATTTTGCTTGTACATACTTACTAAATTCCACTAGTAGACTTCACTCCTGATCAGCTAGAGACAAGGAACAGGACAGAGCCATCAGTGCTACTACTCACATTCATGTGAGTGCTGTTGGTAATTGTGTGGGTGCTTGTAAGATAATATCTTCTGCCTGTGTGTGACCAGATGTGTACGTCTACTGTGCCTATGAGTAATGGACACATCTACCAGGAACACATGCTCTGCCTTGTTTCTGGTGACACCTGGAAAAACAGAGTCAAAGCAATCTTGCATCTACTGGGCTACAGGCTAGGCAGCATCCTAGAGTTTTAAACGAAACTGTGAATCATTTTAGACTACAACAGAAACTACAGCTATTCCCAGAGTTAGTTTAAAAAAAAAAAACTATCATTTTTCCATATTCTATGCTAGGACACTTACTGTATTGTAAAGTATTAGACTCAAATAATAAATGTTTGGGTTCTTAAAAGGTTAGATTGAAATGTTGTGAGGAGCCATTTTAGTTTGCCTCAGCTCTGGTTGTCAGGGCTGTCAGAGGCATATGGAGAAGGGGTGCACATGTGCCACTCGCAGGAGGCAGCCAGGAGTGGGGGAAGCCTCGTCTCGGGGGTGACTTCCCCTGGCAGCACCCACAGGAGGCAGGCAGCGAGGGACACTGCGGAGGGGCTTCTCCGACCGGGCTGTGAGGAGCTCTCCACCAGTGGACGGCACGGGAAGGTTGGACTGGACCAATGGGTCCGTGCTGGCAGTCAGACTTTGGGAGGGGCCGGGGGGTACAAAAAACAACTCCATCAGGGCTCAGCGCCGCTGGTTGTGGCTCGTTGCCCCTTGCCGGGGCTTGATGTTGCCTCTCCTGGGGCAATTCATCAATATAAGCCACACTTGCTGCCGCTCACCAGGGCTCGCTGCTGCTCTCTGAGGCTCGCTGCTGTTTGCTGTTNTCCAGGGTCCCGGTCCTCCCGCCCGAGCGCCACTGACCGCGTGTCCGGAGCCGTCACCACACGAGCCGCGCCTGTGGAGCCGCGCAGGCTCCCTCACACCCAGCCCGGCCACAGACAGGCGGCGCGCACAGCCCCTCTGCCGCCTGGACACCGACAGCACTGCCCTGGTGGTAACTGGCCGCCCTCTTTTTATCTCTGTCCCCCCTCTCTCTCCTCCCCCAGTCCTTTTCCCTTTTCCTTTTTTTTTTTTTTCCCTGTCTCTTCTAACCCTCTTTCGCTTGGGCAACCCCTTTTCCCTCTCCTTTTGTTACCGATAAATGGTTCCTAGATACAAGGTTTGCATTGTTTGGCTTCATTCTGTTCCTGACCATCCGTTTTCAAAAGAACTCCTCGCATTTTCCCATAGTAGAACGTGACAAATGTCTGAAAAAACCTAATAGTATACGTATTTGCATATTAAGGTTTCAAGTTAATCACTCAGACATTAAAAATATTTTTATGTATAAAAATGTATCCAAGTGTCACTTTATGTTATTCATAGTTTCTGATTCCTAGTTTCTCCAGCTTTCTAGAGAGGTAACAGTAAGTATATAGTGGTTTAAATCAACTGTGTAAAGGACTTTCTTGCCTACTTTAAAAATATGACCAGAGAAATCAAACATTGCTGATAGTGAGATGCAAGATGCTTTAATTAAATTACAATCATAGAATCCTGGAATATATCAAGTTGGAAGGGAACCATAAATATTGAATCCTACTCCCTGTTCCTTGCAGGACTACATAAAACTAAATTCTATGACTAAGAGCATTATCCAGATGCTCTTTGAACTCTGTCAGGTTTGGGATTATGTCCATAAAAAATTATATGTAGTTACTTCATAATTAAATATCATACTGGAATTTATATTTCTGTATAAGTTTTCCTTCATTTCACCATATGTGTTGTACACATTCTTCTATTAAGAATTATGTAATTGTTAAATATATTATTTTCATTGAAGTGATATTAACAATGACAGAATTTGATCTTGCCAAAATATTGACCTCAGTCTCAACTACAGTATCACACAGAATAAAGTTTTATGGAAAAACAGCATATTTAGTAAAAACGGGTATCATATCATATGACTTCAGATATCACCTAACATAAAACCAGTTGAATATTTGTGCGTGGATAGATCTATACATCACTATCTCAGAACAACTGAGGTTTGAAGGAACTTCTGGAGATTGTCTGATGCAAAATCCTATTCAAGTAGAGTCACCTAGAGCCAGTTGCCCAGGACTGTGCCCAGATGGCTTTTGAATACATCCAAGGAGGGAGACATCGTCCATGGGCAATCTGTGCCAGTGCTCAGTCAGCCTTGCAGTAAAGAAAGGTGGACTGGCTAGAGCAATATGCCGAGCCCAGTGGTATGGAATTCAAGAAGGCAAAGTGCTGGGTCCTGCTGCGCTGGTGAGGCCACACCTCAAATCTTGTGTCGGGTTTTTAGCCCCCTGACTACAAGAAAGTCATTGAGGTGTTGAAGCCTGTCCACAGAAGGGCGACAGGGCTGGGGAAGGGTCTAGCACACGGGTCTTATGAGGAGCGGCTGAGGGAGCTGTGGTTGTTTAGTCTGGACTAAAGGAGGCTTAGGAATTTTTTCTTCCCTAAAAGACTTGTCAAGGCTGGAATAGGCTGCCCAGGGAAGCAGACAAGTCAGTATTTCTGGAGGCATTAAAAGATATGTAGTTAAATCATGCTTACTGGCAAGGTTTAGCTGTGAACTTGTCAGTGACAGGTTTGTGATCAGACCCAATGATCTTAAAGTATTTTTGCAACCGAAATGGTTCCATCATTCTATAATTAATACTAATCTCCATAGAAAGGGAGAAGGGCTTCCTGGTAGAAAAACATAGATCTTTGTTCCTGTCTCTTCTATTATTGACTTGTCAAAGAACTAATAATATATTAAGTCTTTCTCCAATCAGGACATCACTCATGGTTGGTACATATTCTGATTGTCACACAAAGCTTTGCTAGGACAGTGACACAAGACATAATCCAGCCTGCTTTGTAGGTAGTTGCTCTATACTCTTATGTTTCTTTATTGTGCAAATCTCTTTTTGGCTCTAATATTTTATTGTCCTCTGGAATTAAAGCCATTTTTTGAAATGTTATTAAGTAGATCTTGTCAAAAATTTTTGTCAGGAACGTTCTTTTAACAGAAAAGTATTTTTAAACTATCCAAAAAGACTGCATATGTCTTATTTTGGGGAAAAAAAGAGAAAATAATAAATTTTATATGTTTACCAAGGACAATATGCAATTACTTAATGTGTGATTACCAAAACATGAAAGAAAAATATGAAATTTGAACATTTGATAGCCACTGCTTTCAACTCTTCCTTATATTTGCCACCAGAATCAATAGTCTTTCTAATGAGAGAACTATAGCAAAAGCAAGTATATGAATTAAGTCAGACATAAGAAAACTTTATTTTTAACAATTAAATAGTCTAGCATACAGCAGATTTATTTTTATAGAAAACCTGTAAATCTCATATTAAGCCACAGTGATGAGCAATTTTGACATGAATAGTAGGACTTAAAGCAAATGAGTACAACTGTAAAGCATTTCGTGCAATGAAGAAAAAGAGCAATTTAATAGAACATTGCCATACACTCCGTGTTTTCTGTTTGAGAACTGAATATATTGTGCACCATTTGGACAAGAACAAGAAACCATTAACAAGCGACATTATTTCATTCTGGTGACAACTTTTCCTAATTCGCTGATAGAAACAGGTTCATAATATGTTGTTTTATTCTTTTAATGAGAATTTTAATATTTAACTTTTAGCTTACATCCCTGAGTCATGGTGAGGGGGAGAGAGTGTTTGTTTATTGATTGGGTAGTTTTTACTTTTTCATGCCAAAATGATTTATTTGTTTGCTTCCTTGTTTGTGCAATTAAACTGGAATTAATTACTGTTAGAAAATTAAAGAGCAACTGTAGCAAAAGAGGATACCAAAGTAGGCGATAGTTTAAGGAGTAATCAATGTCTTCAAAATGCATAGCAATTTCCCATTCAGGCTGTGATATTGTCACAGCCTCTCAGTTCTGCTAGAACTAGCAGTAAGTTAAATGAGTTAGAAACTAGCAAAAATATTGTGACTGGGTCAGGCTTTGGGGATATACTAATATTCTTTGTGTTTCTTCTACTTACAGAAATCTAAAAGGAATCTTGAAGGTTAGAGCCAATTTACCTTACGCTACTAGATTGTACTACAGCTTAGGTGGCTGCTGGGATAACTAACTTATGCTGCTTTTTTCTCATTTTCTGTATTGTCTGGAGAGAAATAGGCACCTTAAGGGGCCTTTCATTCTACCTAAATTAGACGCCTACCTTAAAATAGGGTAAATTGTTCACTGGTGGTGTATTGACTGCAGAAAGAATTGTGGTTGATTAGTTGTGTGCAGACAACTGAAGATTTAACGTAGTTCTATTTTAAAAATCTAACACTTCTTGCAGGCTTTTAGAAGGGATGTCAGTGATGATACCTCAGCACTGTACTTTTCAACAGCTAAGATCAGGTGTGTTAAATCTAAGCATATTCTTGATCCATTTTACTAAACCTCAAATCCAAGCTTAAGCTAGGTGATGAAGTATGTAAGATCTTTCTCTGAAATCACTATTTTCCTTTATATTTGAAATATTCCTGATTCTGTTTGACTTTACAATACATCAAATAGCTTCCCTCTTTTTCTAGAGCCTTCACTTAGAAAATACAAAAATTAATTTGAGGAGGTAGTTGAGGGATGTAAAGAGCAGCCACCTTCTCCAGCTGGCTCCATCCCGGGACCCCTTTTGTCCTGCTGCTGGAAGCCATGGAGTGCGCACACACACACACACACACAGAGGCACATACACGCGTCAGCATGCAGACACACGCACCCACACACACACAGTGTGTCACACAGACAGCCTCAGACAAGGCTCTGCCCCAGCAGCCCCCACTTTTGGACTCACACCAGACACAGGCACAGATGGGCATGTCCCCTCGTCCTCTTCAGCTGGCAGAGGCAGAAAGTCACTCCTGCAGCATACTCATAGACAGTCAAGCTGTCAAAATATCTGTCTCACCTGCTCTCCATCAGATTGTTTGACATGTCTTAATTCTGATAATACTCCATTCATCCCCAGAGCAACAAGAATAGTCTAAAGATTGGAGCATACATATAAAATACAAAAAAAATGACTCGGCCACCAAAACATATGTAAACTTTTTCTCAGGAAAAAAAAAAAAAGATTTTATGTTTTCTTCTGCTACCTTTAATGATCTATTTGTGTTCCATTCAAAAAATAATCCTAATAAATTTTAGGGCAAGTTCTTTGACATAAATTTTGGTGAGGACAGTCTTCAGAAATAAAATGTTTGTCACTTTCAGAAACAGCTATCAGAATGCAAGTACAAAAAAAAAAGGGCTAAAATTGGTATTTAATTTTAAAGAATTGAATAAATTAAGAGGTCTCATGAAAGAAAACAAAAAAATCCAACCCCAAAACAAAACCAAAACCAACCAAACAAACAAACCAAACCAAACCAAAACAAGAAAACAACCCCCAAAAAATTGTCCTCAAAACCCAGGACTTACTACTGAAAGAATGGAAAATGAATAATGCAAAAGACTGAAAGCAAAGTGTTTTGTTATTACTGAAATACCACAAATTAGGTAGTGTTTCAAATTAGGTAATGTCATGAAGTGAGGGGTTTTGCAGACTAGAGCAAACTGTCAAGATTCCTACACAGTGATACATATCTTGTAATTACAGGCCTCTCTGGTAGCAAGAGAATACCTTCAGCATAATGAGAAATACTCGGCTGTTTTAAGATTAAAATAAAAATGAAAGATAAGAGTGCATTTGAAAATTGTAACTCAGTCTTACAGATATACATAGCATGTTTTTTTCAGATTTGAAGATTCAATAAAATTTAATGATTTATATATTTTGAAAGCAGTTCTGTGTATAGAAGCATTTATATGTCATTTTAAAAGAAGGCTTAGAAGGGAAAACCTGAGGGAATAGAGATGCAGCACTGCATTTGCTTTTTTTTAATGATGGCATTAGTTTTCAGGTAAAAATGACCCAGAAGTCAGCAATAAAAATCTTCTGTTGTAGTTTGTCATCTTTCAGGATATAAGATGCACATTATAAAAAAAGAGTCCCATACAAGGAATTAGAAGAAAAGCAAAAAACCCCTTTAAATTACACCATTGTGCTTAGATAACTATACAGATAGTAGTTTTGTTTGTCTCTTTTGTTTGAACAGAAAAAATGGCAGTCATATAGTCCATGTTGACTTTTCAAGGCTTTGGTGCACCATGTATCATCTCTGTTTGCCATATATTGTAAGATATCTTCCTGCACTTATAAAATCAAATATTACTGTCTGAACTATAGGCACACTTATTCCCTAGACTTCTGTTGCTCCTTTTGATTGTTTTTTTGATTGATAACAGATATTCCTCTCCTACTTCAAATTTGAGGTTACTGTTACATTTTGATTGAACTTTCCACAGTTAGGTCAGTCAAGGGGCAATAAAATTGAAAATTATCATTTCTCTAAAATAGTTTCAGAAACATGTTCCATGGAGTTTTCTCTTCCCACAAACTCATGCATTTTTATTTTTATGGCTTTTCCAATGCCCAGAAGCATAGCTGAATGATATTTGGAAACAACAACACTAAAACAACCTGTATGTATTTACTGTCTCTAAAAGTTTCCTGGAACAGGGAAGCAGAATATACAAGTAAAGATAAGGTGATACTATGGTCATCTTGGCATCCTCAGCTGTGAAGATGTTTTTGTTTGGTTTGTACTGTTATTTTGACCCTCCCTTTAAAGTTTCTCTTCCCAAGGCCCTTAAGATTTACCTAATACAATCCTTTTGGTTTTCTTAAACACAAGGTATTTGTAATAGGTGGTAGGTAATTTCACCCTCCTCTCTGGATTCCATAGTCAGAAACAGGGATATCTGTTCAGGCTTAACAACCTTAAGCAAGATTTAAATTATTGCATGAAACTTTATTGTTGAGGAGGGTTTAACACTTGTATGTGGTCAGTTACAGTCATTCACCTCATTGTTTCATTACTCGTCAGTGCTCTGCCTTCAAACTTATCATTTCCTAATAGCTACACATGTAGAATATCTCCAGTACATTCTTCTGTTTCTACTGCATGTTTATGTTATAGTCCATTCTCCTTCCACGAGGAGGAGGATATAACAAAAAATGCTCAGCTACAAAAGGTCAATCAGAAATGTAGCATCTTGTAGTTTAGAAATATCTATACATTCTTGCCTTCCTCAATTTTATTATAACTTTCCCAAGGTAGGGAAAGCTTATACTGGTGAATGAATGTGATCACAGAATCATACATTGGTTTGGGCTAGAAAGGATCTTAAAGATCCTCTAATTCCAATCCCCCCTGCTATGTGAAGGGACACCTTTCACTAGGCAGGATTTCTTAAAACCCCATCCAGCCTAGCTTTGGACACTGCTGGAAGTGATGTATGATGAATGATGGAATTAACCTTGTTTAGGTTTAGAATCATAGAATCATTTAGGTTGGAAATGATCTTTGAGATCATTAAGTGTAACCACAAACCTGACACTATCCAAGTCCACCACTAAGCCATGTCTCTAAGTGCCACATCTACAAGCTAATAAGCTTCCAAAGGTTGGACTCAATGATCTTGAAAGTCTTTTCCAACCTTAGTGATTCTATGATTCTGTAAATTACTTTGGAAGAATTGCTGAAAACTACAACCACATATTTCATTTTTTGCCTTTAAAAACACACTATTTTTGCCATTTCCCCACCTGCGTATAAGGCACTGTATACCTTTCTTCATCTTACCTGGGAAATCATACTGATCAGTAATCTGAATGATGGCATGTCAGAATTAATGACTGATTATTCTCAGTATCTCTACATTTACTATAAAACCTACACTATATTCTTAAGTCATTTTGAATATGATTTATTTCACCTATCTTCAAATGCATTAAGGTAGATGTCTATTTTAATTCTGTTTTCTAGTCTTTTTCCATGCTCAGAGGACAATTTGCTTCTATAAGGGAATATATTAAATCCTATGAGAAGTTTAAAATATGTAAAAAGAATTTTGGCCACAACTGTAATGGAAGTTTAGGAAAACAAAATTTGACATGGTTACAAAAAAAAAGATTTTTTATATTGCTGTAATTGTTTTATGAAATATCTTGCAATTCCACAAAGCCCCTCAGGTTTAATACCTAATTCTGAACAGGAGTTCTCTCACAAGACTCAGAGGAAATAATTTACACGACTTTGGTGCCAGTGTTGCTGTTGGATTCCCTGTCCTACACATGCATTTTGAATAAAATTAAAAAGTAACAGTTTCTGTAACTGTATTAGTTTGAAAGCCCCACAAAAACAAACTGGGGATTGAAATCAGCTGTATTTTTGGTCTGTCCTCAAATCCCTCAACAATGTTTATTTCCTACACCTTAATAATAATAGATTAGGAAAAAGTATTTAGATAGAGAGAAAAGTGATGCTGAGGACAATTAAATCATGCTGGTAGAAAGAAATACTGAATATATCAAAATCGGTTAGAAATACATTGTATTTCTCTTATTACTTAGCAATACAATAGAGGGAGACCCTACAGGGCAAAAAACTCTCAGGTATTTGTATTAGTATTGTCAAGAAGATTTGAAAAGCCTGGGCGTGATTTATTTTATGTAGTCCTCAGCCCTCCAAAATACTCAATGTGTCCAAAAAAAAAAATAGTGGTCTTATATTTTATTTTAATTTCCTGACACTTTGAAGCAGTTCAAGGCTATTACTGCAATAATGACGTTATGATCTGATTAGTGAGAGATGCTTCTTTCTGTTTTAAGGTGCAAACGAGACCATGTGCTGACATCAATAACATGGATTTTATTTATCACCACTCATGGATCCAGTTGGTCCTGTTGGTCCTTCTTCACCATGGGCTTGGTGCTGGAGGTTCTGGAGTCATTCTTCTGTGGGTGCCACATTTATGCAGTTCAAGTTCTGAATATCATCAGAATGGTCAGTGATGCAATTCCCAAAACTTGGGATGATATGTGTATGAGCATTTCCTTTCTTTCCCACAGCTTTCCACAAAGGGAATTTTTGCCAGAATGCATTAACCAGGATGTACTAACCAGATCCTCTCTCCGCCAGGCCTGGAATTAGTGCCTTCCTGTCACAAAGTCCTCCCTTCTGTGCTTATCTCAACTTCCTGTTGTAGTGGCTTATCTTATGGCAAGTTCCTTCCTTGGACTTGACA
Source organism: Platysteira castanea (assembly GCA_013397175.1). Classification (NCBI taxonomy): domain Eukaryota; kingdom Metazoa; phylum Chordata; class Aves; order Passeriformes; genus Platysteira; species Platysteira castanea. Next base: position 138,009 of record VYXC01013410.1, on the reverse strand, counting down.
GTGTTCAAGACAGACAACTGTTCTCCTCAATTCCTTAGAAGTGTTTAAGCCAGCAATGATGGTGGGTGTTCCATACTGCTATTCATGAGCTGCCTTAATAAAACTAAACTTATTTAAAAAACAAAATAAAACAAAACAAAAGAGCTGAGGAAAAGCAACTTCTGTAAGGAAGATAAGGAACTGGTGGGGATTGTAACTTGATTTAAATACATTTGGAATTATTTGGGCTTGAGCTATAAAAAAATATTAAATACTCTCTTCAAAATATAGTAACTTATCGCTAAGAATTATTTTCCTACCAGAAATTTATGTTCTTGTTAGCATAGGAAGGGAGTAGGGCACGTTTTCTTGCTGTTGTGTAATGATGTAAAAGTAGTTCTGCTGAAGAAACTTTATTTGGGGTGAAGTATAAGAAATTGTTCATACTTTTGAATGTGGTAGATTATGGCAATGAATGGGGCTTTGCTGGAAAGGTTTCCTAGGAGTTAACATCTTGGAGATTGTTACTAGAGTGCAGATCACATACAGATATTATTATCTTATTACCCAAATCTACAGGATGAGCATGATCGCCATCTATAAAGCTGGAACACTCATCTACATGGTGTAACTGACAGTCGTAGCTGAGAGGTTTCACTTAGAAAATTAACATTAATGGTTCTTGGTAAATCCTATCTTACTTTTGTTTCTAAATGTAATTGTAAATCTCCAGAGGGTACTTAAAATTTCTGTGAAAGATAAAGTGAAGATTCTGTCACTGTTGTCACTGTTTTGTCAACCTAAATCAAACACAGCTCTGAATGTTAATGGTGAACACTTCCAATTCTTAAAATGATCTCATAGGGAATATAATTAAATTGGCTTTTTAAGATACCTCTTAGATTCTGATTATATAAAGATGGAAAAAGTTAAAAAAAATGGACTTCAAATTCCTTTTTTTTTTTTACTCCGTGTTCTTAGTCCGTGCATTCTAGTGGGAGGAATTGATGTAAGTTTTGTTTTGGGGTTTTTTTAAATAAATTGAGAGGAACATTTAAAACATAGTATGGAATGAAAAACATTAAGCACTCTAAGTTTTTGAGCAATTGGTAAGGATTGTAAATATCTAAATTAACTTGAATTTTTCTTCTGGTTTTACAGGTAAGAAGTCATTTTATCTTTTACATAAGAGAAAATGGCACAAGGAACAGAAAATTGGGTTAAATTGTCCAGAAAACACACTACCTTCACTGAAATATCTAGGAAACTATCTGCATATAATGCAGTTTGTGTCACTCAAATCACTTAGCAATGCCATACTTGCACAAAATAGGGATGCAGGGATCCTTGGCCATACCAGAGTCTAGCAGGAAGCTGGAGGTCCACAGGAGAAACATCTACATCTCACTCAATAACTTTAGGTGACCTTAACATTCAAAGAAGAGAAACAAAATTTTCAGTCATTATTCTTGCAATCTGCTTTAGATACACTTAGTATAATACATAAAAGTTGGTATCTATAGTATCTTAAATTGGTATAAAATGTATGATTCTCCTTACTGGCCATAAAGGATTACTGACTCAGATGTCATAGCCATATTTATTTTAGATCTAATGTGGACTGTTTGGATGAATCCATGTGCCATATCTTGCTGAGATTCACAATCTGTCTTCCCTCTGTCTTAGATCCTGTCCCTCAAAACTGATTCCAAGGTCAGCTTTTTAAGGAAGTAGGTCCCTTCACAGCATCACAAATGCTCTGTGAATTATCAGCTCTGAGCTTATGAGAAGATAAAAAAATTGCAACCAGGCTAGTAAGTGAGAGGGATATGCCAGACTCATAAATACACATACTGTGATCTTCACAGCAAGACCTAAAAATCCAGGCTTTCTTTAATTACAAAATGAGAAAGTCTGGAGCTGTTATGCTGTGATTTTTAGGCACCAGATGTCCTGGAAAGGGAAAAAGAGTTTAGAAGCAAGAAAGTTTAAAATGAATTATGAACAGAAAGAAAGTATATACTCACGCATAGCTTATTAATTCACATAGGTTCATCATTCTGAGGTTTCAAAATACAATCTTATTTTTGGACTTATAGTTAATCACACAATCAAACAATGTTGCAGTCTTATTTGTTGTTAGTGCAGCTCTTTATTTAAAAATACTTGAAGGTAAATGAAAAATTAGTTATTGATTTCCCTGCATTTAGGATCAGAGACTTCGAGCTGTATTTTTACATGAAATTTTCTTATTCTTTATACATTATAGACACTAAGGAAAGAATAAAAAGAAATAATCAAAGTAAAAATATTTTTATATTGTTCTTTTTCCCTGGAGCCCACAGGATACTTACTTTTCTCTTCAGCATTGTGGTTTGAACTCCTGCCCCCAAAGTATACAGAAGGCATATTTTTTTTCTACTTTTGGGGGCTAGAAAATATGATGTTGTTATTCCTACTGCAATCATTTTATTGACCTGACAAAGAAGGCCGTCAGGACTTGTCTGGCCTGTCTGAGTCTGAGCTGCTAGTTTTAACTGTTATAGCAATTATCTGGGAGAAGGTGACTATTACCCAGTTGGGCTTGGCTTAACTCTGTGATTATCCTCCATGGTAAAGGTCTAAAAATCCTACACTATGACAAAAAAACCCCAAAAATAAACAACAAAAAACCCAAGCCAAACAAACAAAAACCCTGAAACAAACAAAAAACAAATAAAGAAAACCAACAAAAGCCTTTTATAGTATTTTGGCAAAGCATTATGCTGCCATAAATAACAGCTAAGTAGTGCAAACAGACAAATTCTTGATGGAAACCAAGGGGGGAAAAAAAGAATGGGTATGAAAATTGTGATAAAAATCTTCATAAAAAGAGCCCCAAGTGGACTCAAAACAGGTAAACTTCCAACAAGAGTGTCATATTCCTCTTGGCAAAGACCTAATGAAGCTGATGACTCCTCTTTACCTATCCCTACACTTTGGGAGGAATGAACCTGAAGGTGCTATGACTCAGAGGTGCACCAGTAATGAGCCTAATCTCAGGAAAAAGTGGTTAATATTAGGAAGCCCATATCTTCACTCTGTCAATGGCTTATGAGTCTTAGTCTCATTGTAATTAGACCAATAATAGCTGTTTCTTGTGTTTTAATTAGACTCTTAAGGCTTTAATTAGACTAACAGTAAATGATGGAACAAATCTTCCCATCAAAAAAATTAAGAATAACTGTTTTAATAAATACTCAATTATCCTGTCAAAATCTCAAGAAAACCCCAGTCTTCACTTAAGACATCTGTACTTAGTATTCATTTTCATAGCTGTTGAATCACCTTATTTGAGGAAAGGTATATCAATACTCCTTCGCTCTACAAAATTTTACAGTTGTCGTTAAACATTGGGGTTTTCTCCATACAAAAATGTTGGTGCTTATTCTCCTTTGCTAAGGAATATACTGCTGCATGAGCACTGTGGAAGAGCACAAAAGCTACATTTAGGCTAGTAAATTAAATATGTCTAGGACTGTTGTTCGCTGTTGAGGCCAGCTGGCATGGAACAGCTTGCATTCATATTATTAAATTCTCTTACTCTCCAAGCAGCACGGCCACATTCTAATTAAGAATCCTCCTTCTTCTACGGTATCTCCCAGAACACACTTAGAAGTAATTCTGAAAAGTCTTACTTGAAGTATTGGGTTTGTATGGGAAGATTTTGATGCAGGGGAGCAGCTACGGGGGTGGTGTCTGTGAGAAGCTGCCAGAAGATTTCTCTGTGTTCAACAGAGCCAGTGCTGACCAGGCCAAGATGGACCCGGCGCTGGCCAAGGCTGAGCCCATCAGTGACGGTGGTAACACCTCTGGGATATCAGAGATAAGACAGAGAAAAAGTTACTGTGTAAAGAGCAAAAAACAGCCTGAGAGAGGAGTGAGGATGCATGAGAGAAACAGCCCTGCAGGCACCCAGGTCAGCTGAGAAGGAAGGGTGGGAAATAATGCTCATGCAGGGGATGAGATTCCCCTGCAGCCCATGGTGAAGCCCATGTTGAAACAGGCTGTCCCCCTGCGGCCTGTGGAGGATCCAATACTGGGACATGTGGGTGCTCAAAGGAGGCTGTTATCCCATGGGAAGCCTCTACTGGAGAATGCTCCTGGCAGGACCTGGGGCCCCATGGAGGGAGAAGCCCGTGCTGGAGCAGGCTTGCTGGCAATTTGTGATTTGTGACCCCATGGACACTCATGCTGGAGCAGCCTGCTCCTAAAGGACTGCTCCCCATGGAAGTTTGTGAAGAACTGCAGCCTGTGGGAAAGACTCATGCTGGAGACATTTGTGGAGGACTGTCTCCTGTGGCAGGGATCCCACATTCCTGCAGCCCAGGATGAAGTTCATGGCAAGGCAGTAGTTGGTGAGTGATCTCTCCCTGTCCTTGTCTCAAGTCCCTGTCCAAGTCTTTCACTGTAATATTTGTCCTGTACTGAGTTGAGGAGAGGGAGGTTTTGGTTTACATCTGCTGTCCAGCCAGGCTGAATCAGTCACCCTTAGTCCAGGAAAAACTATGTCAGGGACTATCCTTGCAATTGAACATTATAGAGAATTGATTTCTAGTGATTGGGAAACAGTAATAAGTTTTAGCTTATATATTTGATCTACCTATATACACACATACTTCTTTCATTGTATACTTAAATATTGTCGCATCATAATAAACAAAAAACTCTCAATCATCTATGTAATTAGCTGCTTTACATGGCAGAAAAGTATATTTATACTTACTGTATTCTAATGATGGACAACTAGTTATATTGCTAGACTACATTTACTTACCTGTTTGAACTGGATCCAGCAAACAACTCCGACTTGCGCATGATTTTAATTGTATTATATATATAAATTAATAGTAATTTCTCACGTGCTTTTGCCTAGAGAGCCTTAAATAGAGGTATTAAGTCTCTTTTTTTTTTTCCAAATAGCTAGTAAAACCACATAGAATAACTCAAATTTATGGAAATTACACTCCCTCACATCAACTTGACTTCACCACTTCTGGAATGTGAAGAATTTTACAAATTTTGACACTGTTAGAGTTCAACAAATATGCCATAATGTGGATAAATCGCTTCTAGATTTAAATGCATTTACAAAATAGAGGTGAGAGAAACAAAAACCTTCTTAGAGGATGTTGTTCCAAATAAAAAGGAAAGAACTTGACATAAATTATTTGTCAAAATCCTCTGTGAGATGGAAATACTGAGGAAATTTCATTTCAGAATTATTTCCTTCAATGTTGTATTTCCACACTGAAAGTGAGATATTGTTTGAATACAAGGCATGGCAGAAACGTAGTAAGCCAAAAATTTGGAATCAGCTATAGATGTAAGTGTATATTTCTCCAGAAATTACCATACTAAAATTCAAACAAAATTAAGTACTCAGCTATTAGATTCCAGATTAAAAGGGACTATATGCCTAGACCTACATATAACACAGCATGGCTTTTTGTAGCTGCACCTGTTTTTATTGAAAATTTGTTATTTCCAGTGGCTTAGTGGCAGTATACAGATTCATTTGGCTCATACCATACGCATATTCATGTGAAGTTCGACTTATGGTGAAGCACTCAAGCACGTAATTGACTTAAATAAGGAATGTTGACAAGCATTAAGCTATTTTTGAAGTAGGAGTAGGAATATACACATTCTTAAAACTGAGAACTTACTCAAGTGTATTGAATGAAGTCTTAAAAGGGGACAGTAAAATTTGCTGACTCATCAGCATCACTTACTAAAGTACTCAGATTTTTTTAAAAATGCTTTATTCAGATGCTAATTAGGTTTGTCCCTGATATGCTTGCTGGAGTTAATAGATTGAGGTACCATTTCAGCATATTTAGCCTACTTCAGATAAGGAAATTAAAACCTTTGAGATCTTTAAATCTGAATAATCTTTACATTGATTTATCATAGTCCTTTTTGTATGTGGATGGTCTGTTCACATTGGCAAACAGTTGTCTGTCTTGCCTACATTTCTCTGCTTGAGCAGGCTAATTTTCCTTCTCTGACAGTGGATATTTAAAAAAATGTTTCCTATTCACATTGCCTTGTAGCTGGCTGTATTGTAGAATTGATCTCAGACTCTTCTCATCAAATCTGTTTCCTCTCCTGTAAAGCTCTCATAGGAGAGATGCTCACTATGAATGAATTGCTGACAGTGCTGAGGAGTCACTTTGACTCTTCCACTATTGCTCTCTGGCATTAAACATTAGTAAAAGAAACAAGAACAATTTTCTAAAGAAATGAACACTATGCCTTCTGAAGGACAACTAGTTCACCTTGTCTTATTTCCTCTTTTTCACAGGGACAAATTGCTCAGGAACTGAAAGGTCTAAATTCAAATCTGGTGCAGTGACAATTCAGTTTCTTATCCATTAGTGTTTTCCTGGTCACTAGCCTATTTATCCAGGCCTCCAGTTTTCATATTGATTGATTTTCCTCTGAAGAAATTTGGAGGCAGACAAAGTTTCTGTGTTTGTCCTTCATGTTTACAGTATTGACAGACAATTTTCATGTTTGCATCCCTGGGTATGGGTGAATTCACAACTGAGCTGTGCCTGAATCTGTATTTTTTCCTGCTCCCCTTCAGATATCCTGATTCTTTCAGAGTGAAACAAAGAAATCCTGGCCAACAAAAAGTTGTGAGTCTAGTAAATTCCTCTCTGAATGTCTGAAAACCAGTACTGCAGGCAACAATGTGGTACATCTGCCCCATAAATGGGACACAGCTAGGATCTGTACTTAGCAGGGAATGACTGAGCACACAGCAGAGCAAACATCCTTTAGTGTAAGCACAGCTAGTCAGTGCCTAAACATCAGAACTGGCATCAAAAATGGCAACTGTAAAACCTAACACAGTAAATAAAGGATGCCGTTGCTTCAACAGATTATTTAGTTGTTTGGCTTTGGTTTGGTTTATTTTTTTGGGGGGGAGGGAGAGGGGCGGGGGCAGGGGCAGGGTTGAGGAGTGTTGTTGCTTCTGAGTGAAATACAGAAAAGTCATTTTAGAGTCCCATCTCTGCAAATAGTGAATAAGGATCTTTATGATTTTTTTGACTGGATGAAAGGAATCCAGTGCTTCTATGCATAGCAAAGTCCTTGAAGGCACATTCCGCACAGGCAGCTACTTAGACAAAAACAAGAAGAAATGCGGAAAAAAAGAA